>JAGDYQ010000073.1:3512510-3543443 GCA_021962125.1 Bulinus truncatus
GATGCCACCTTTAAAATTGAGGAAAACAACATGCCGCCCCGGACGGAGCGCCCTGTCGTCCCTCACCTCCCCCACACACACATACACACACATTATCCCACTGATTCAAGGATTTCGATCTGAGTCAACGATTCCCACATCCTTTCTTCCCTCCCCCCCCACTCCCGAATTATCAATTTTAAAAATTAATTTTACAGTAAAATAATTATTGACCTGAAATTAAAAGTGTATTCAAAACAATAAGTTTTTATTTGAAAACTAAATCTTGAAGAAAATATTAAATCACATTAATTTTAAATGGTGACGTAAATCTCCATGACATGACGTCAAGTCAGTTTCCGACAAGGACAAAGATAACATTTTCGTCTTCTTGTGTTTGAGCGCGTGTGTGAAGACCTGTTAGGATGAGATGAAATCTCTTAGATCGTATAAAAAACAAGTAGGAATCTTTTCATGGGTCCCTCTTTATTCCTCAACAGATCTGAAAGTGCAATGGCTATGTAGGCACTACGGGAGATATTGCGGGGACTTTCCCCATGACCTAAATTATCCAACGGTTCTCACAGCAGATCACGCAAAGCATACACACTAATAGAGGGCGCCCCATGCACACAAGTAGATGGCGCCACATTCACACTGGAAGATGGTGCCCTATAGTACTGGTAGAGGGTGCCCCATACACATTGGTAGAGGGAACATCACTGGTAGCGAGCTCCCCATGCAAACTAGTAGAAGGTGCCCCATGCACATAGGTAGAAGGCACCACATCTTCACTGGTAGAGGGCACCCTATGCCCACTGGTAGAGGGCGCTCCATACACACTGGTAGAGGGCACCACAAACATACTTGTAGAGGGCGTCTCATGATAACTGGTAGAAGGGCGCCCTATGCTCATTGGTAGAGGGCAAGACATACGTATAGGTATAAAGCACCACATTCACACTGTTAGATGGCACCAAAAGCTGATGGTAGCGGGCGCCCCATTCTCACTTGTAGAGGGACCCCCATGCGCACTTGTAGAGGGCTCCCCATGCTCACTTGTAGAGGGCAAGCCAGACATACATATAGGTATAGAGCATGACATTTACTTTTGTAGAGGGCACCAGATGCTCGCTGGTAGAGGGCACCACATAATGCTGTTATAGGGTTCCCCAAACACACATGTAGAGGGCATCATCCCACCCACTACCTCTTTCCTTCAGTTTGCCGAAACAGGCACAGTCTTAAAGAAAAATAAATTTTGTAGGAAAATATTGTCGTCTTATACATTACTTATTAAACCGGCATCGAAATCAGTGTGAATAACTGGGGAAGCGAACTAGATAATTTATTGCTCCCCCTGAAAAACTCTTTTAGGTCATCTCCCTTGTAGCGGCTTTGTGGAAGTCGATGCAAAATAAAAAAAATTCATTTGGACAAAAAAAAAATACGGTATAATTAAAATATAAACACAAATCTTTATTTGGCATAAAGTGTTTAGTAAAAAATTGAATTGCTCGACTATGAGGCAGAAAACGTCACTTCCTGCTTGGCTATAGCTCCTCTACAATGTCTGTTGAATTTTCGCACGTAATTGGCGCCATTGTTTAGATCAGCATGATCCAGCCTGTTTATGAGGATGACTTCATCTTCTGTTGCATTCTGCCTGTTACTTTTAATAGGTAATTTAAAATGACGTAGATCTAAACAAAATGCACAGCTCAGTTAAATATTTGTCAACGTATTCCGTTCAGTGAAGTAAATGTGTTTTAAGATTGATGTATTTTGGGGTATAGTAAAGGCTTAAGGCTTTTGGAAGAAACGTCTGTTTAAAAATAATATTTTAATTTCATGTACACCAACTTTACAAATAGGACAATAAATAAAATCAATATTTTAAAATGAATAAGGTGATTTTAATATTTGTACTGTGATATGTACTGTAATATGTTCTTTGATATGTTATGTGATATGTTCTGTGATATTAATTTGATATGTTCTGTAATATGTTCAGCGATATGTTCTGTGATATTTTTTATGACATGTTCTATGATATGTTCTGTAATTTGTTCTGTGATATGTTCAATGGTATGTTCTGTGATTTATTCTATGATATGCTATGTTACATCTTCTCTCATATGTTCTGTGATATTTCCTTTGATATTTTATGTGATATATTCTTTGATATGTTATGTGATATGTTCTTTGATATGTTATGTGACATGTTCTGTGATTTGTTCTGTGATATGTTATATGATATGTTCTGTGATATGTTCAATGGTAGAGTGTGATATGTTCTATGATATGTTATGTTACATCTTCTGGCATATTTTCTGTGATATGTACTGAGGACATTATTATGTATATTATAGGTCCATCTAGTTTTCAAAATCTGACAGATGACATGAGTCTTGAGTCCATAGAAACAGAGGACGTACCAGGTACGTGTGTGGGCTGCAGGGCAGTCATTCTACACAATACAGCTAACGGAATATTTTCAGGGCTATAATTCAACACAATACATCCAACGGAATATTTCCAGATCCTAGGGAAAGTTGGTTAAAAGTCCCACGAGTCCACCCTGACTTAAGATGGGGGAGTAAAGGCGACTGGGCGTTATGCTAACCACACAATCCCTTTCTATGCTGCGTTTACAGAAGCAGATTCAACATAGTGAAGTATATGGCGACCTATGCAGTGACCTATGAAGAGACATATGAAGAGACTGGAGAGACCAATGGAGAGACCTTTGAAGGGACCTATGAAGGGACATATGAAGAGACTGGAGAGACCAATGGAGAGACCTTTGAAGGGACCTATGAAGGGACATATGAAGAGACTGGAGAGAACAATGGAGAGACCTTTGAAGGGACCTATGAAGGGACATATGAAGGGACATATGAAGAGACATATGGAGAACTATAAGGAGACCAGGCTCTAGTCCGACGGGGGGGGCCACAAAAGAATAGGGACCACATTCAAAATGATTAATTTATCTCATTTTTTGTTTGTTTTAGTTATCGTCAAGGAGTTTCAAGCAGTCAACTGTACCCAGGGATGGGGGTCTAAATGCCATTTTTGTATTCAAACATTCCCCCCCCCTTGTAACTTTGCTGCCGTGTGGAAGTCAATAATTCACTGTCCCCACCCACGTCGCGGACGCACGACGAATGCAACCCGATCAAAAGTCAGGAGTCACTGCCCTCGGAGACCACCCCCCCCCCGTCTGATACATCGATGACTTTGCGATCGATATCTGGTTGTTATTGTTAATATTATAGGTGGTCCCAATAGGCCGAAGATTGGCAGGGTAAACAGGTTAGATGGCGCCAGCCTCAGCTTATAGTTGACAGAAATCAGGAAGTCAAAACCGTTATATGTTTATGTCCAACTTTTGATTTGTACACAACCTCGCAGTGGAAAAGGTGTGTCGCCAACACGACCGTAAATTGTACAGTTGATTAGGACTGACATTTCCGTTTCCACCCCCAGGCATGATGAGCCCCAGTGACTCGTGTATATTTGAAGGGCTCCTGTGTGAAAACTTGAAAAACGACAGTTACTTCACGGACAACGACACGCTGGAGTGCAGGTAACGGTCAGTTAGGTCCATTGGCAGCTATGCTAAAAAAACGATATTGGAAATAAGAAGCTAAAAATATAAAATATTGAGAAATCGTAGATTAGCCACTTTATGATACATCAGAGTTGAAAGGGAATTCATTATAAATATTGGTCTCAAAAGGAAAAAGATTCCAAAGTAAAAAAAAAAAACAACAACATAAAATATGGTTATCAATTATTGTTTTACTTATCTGACTGTTTTCACTTTTATTCATTTTTCTATACGCTGACTATACACAATCTTCTTTATTTAGATGTTACTGTAAACAACTGGTCATCTATTATTTAAAATAAAATATCTATTCTTTTTTTTTGTACTTATTTGAGAAATCTATGAATTAAGCTGATTAGGTGCAGGCGGTGGGGGGGGGGGGGGGGAGGGGTGCCATAGGCTCCCTCCCCGTTCCCCCCCCCCCCGTCCCCCGTTGCTTTCCATTATCAGATCTAAAATTACTTGGCAGCTGGAAGGAGGGGAGTCAAAAGAGCCCCCAGTTTTCGCTGATTGACAAAAGGGGGGGGGGGCCCGCTAGGGACTCAGATGGTGGTCCTGGCCAAGGTACCAGCAGTTCTACCAAGTCAACTCTTTGGGGGCGTGGCGTAGGTGTGACCTGAACAGTGGTCCGTCGATCTGTAAATTGAAAGCCTCTCCGTTTTAAGAGTGTAGAATAATCGTATTGGAAAGAGAGAACAGATTACCCCCCCCCCCCAAATAATAAAGTATCGCTTTCTCTCCTATTTTTTTTCTTTAAAAAGTTGATTTCATTTACTTTATTGCGTACTCCATACATATCACACTATACATATGAATTTCACCAAATCCATAAACTTGCAGTCTATTGGCTGATGTGGTCACATGCTATGATCTAGCCTTGAACAAGTGCCAAGACGACGTACAGAACAGAGCCCTGGAGACATCCAGGGACGTGGCGGGGCAGCAGTACAAACTGATCTGTGAGTCCTGTCATTTAGAGGCAGCGGCCTGCGGCAGTTTGGCTGAATCCGTCGGACCCCATCTGAACGACAGCACACATTGCAGGTGATGACGACTTCGGCTATTGATATACGCGTGTCAATGCAATCAATGAAACATTTTGATTGTTTATTTTTGTATGATTCCCACTATGTCTGAAAGTTGGTGTGCGGGTGGGCGTGACCTTTTGTTTGGTAAATATTGAAACGTTGGAGGAATCATAGAAATATATATATAAAAAAAACAGTCAAGGGGTGACAACTAATGTTAAAACAAGGGGGCACTATACAGAGAAATACTGATATCTATGAAGCCCCCCCCTCCCCTCAGGCGAATGTTCCATCTGTTTTTTTCCGAACTCTGTGTGTCGAAAATGATATCGGCCGTGCGCCACTATTAAATTACATTTGCATATTCGTGCGTTACATAATGTATATTGTCCTTTACTCTTAGAGGGGAGAGAACTCTCCATAGGCAGGAGATAAAAAAAAAGCCAGTCAGTGCTCTCTTACACCATAATATTTAATGGGAAATAACTGCTAGTTCCGCTTTCGATTTGAGCGTCTCCGACTTGCAGTAGTTATTTTCTCTCTCAGCATGAGAGTGTTATTGCATTACGGTGTGGCGTTGGTGACAGAAGGTCGGTATATATTTTATTTATCTTCATGATGTGTGTCCACTGGTAGCGCAGGACTCAGAACACAAGTCTTTGATGTCCACAGCCAGTTGGCCGACGCCGTCCAGTGTTACGACAATATCATCGGCAAGTGTACCGACGCGGGGGAGAGGCAGCTGCAGGAGGACTCCAGGTCGGCCGTACTCCGCAGCCTTGACCTGACCTGTCGCCCGTGTCACAGCGAGAAGACGAAATGTGACCAGCTGGTGGAGAGAAGTGTCGTCAGTGTTAACGACACCAAGATGTGCAGGTACTGACAGACGGAGCAGACAGACTGACAGACAGACTGACAGGCAGAGCAGACAAAGAGACGGACAGGGCAGTCAGAGCAGACAGACAGACAGACAGACTGACTGACAGACAGACTGACGGATAGAGCAGACAGACAGACAGACAGACTGACGGACAGGGCAGACAGACAGAGCAGACAGACTGACAGAGGTGACAGACAGAGCTGACAGACAGGGCAGACGGACAGGGCAGACAGACAGAGCAAGCAGACAGACAGAAAGACTGACAGAGAGAATGAGAGACTGACAGACAGATAGTCAGACCTACTGACATAGCATACAGAAATACAAACAAATAAACACAACAATTGGGATTTAAAAAAAAAACTTCGTGCCCTTTAACGTTCAGAGTCGTTCTTAGAGCTTCTGAGGCCCTGAGTAGAGACTATTAGTGGCGTAAAAGGGGGTGGGGGGAGGGCTAGGTAGAGTATCTTCAACCGGAGGGGTCCCTGGCGCAAAATTCAGTGAGCTAATAGTTGAGATTTTTGCGGTCCCCAATAAGCCAGTTAATCTAATGAGCCAGTTTTTTCAATAAGCCAGTTTTCCAAATAATCCAGTTATTCCAATGAGCCAGTTTTTCCAATAAACCAGTTTTTCCAATAAATCAGTTTTTCCAATAAGCCAGTTTTTCCAATAAGCCAGTTTTTTTTCTAATAAGCCAATTTTCCCATAAGCCAGTTTTTCCAATAAGCCAGTTTTTCCAATTAGCCAGTTTTCCCCAATTAGCCAGTTTTCCCCAATTAGCCAGTTTTCCCCCCTTATGTGTACTATTTGCGTCCACTATATCTATATTTGCTGAGACTCTTCAACGATTTTTTTAATCACGTGAAAACATAAATGCGGTTTTCATCGACCTCAATCTTGGGAAATATAAAATCTTATTCATTCATTTATCCTTATTTTATTCTTCTCGACAGCCGATTAGCCGATGCCATCCAGTGCTACGATAAAGCGGTGAACAAATGCCAGGGCACAGAAGAAATAAGGGCCGTGAACACATCCAAGAGCGTCGCTGCCAAACAGTTTGAGTTCAGCTGCCACACCTGCGTCATTGAAGGGATGAAGTGCCAGAAAATTTTAGAGGAGAGCTCCACCAGCGTGAACGACAACCAAGTGTGTAGGTAAAGAGATAGGTAGCTTCCCTTCTTCCCTATGATCAATTACCCCCCCCCCACACACATACACACACAACGTATAGACAATCAAGTGTGTAGTAAAGAGATGAGTAGCTTCCCTTCTTCCCCTTGATCAATTACCCCCCACACAACGTATAGACAATCAAGTGTGTAGGTAAAGAGATGAGTAGCTTCCCTTTCTTCCCCCTGATCAAATACCCACACAACGTACTTAATTTGTTTCGTTATATATTTTACCATTTCGAGTTTTCTTTATTCTCTTGTCTATAGAGAGCTCGTAAAAATCAGGCTGCGTGTTTACTTGAATATCTCCTCAAGTCACCAAAAGATAGAAAACAGCAAATTACAACATTTTAAAACAATGATAGCAGTAAATACAAAAAGAAGGAAATTTAAAAGGAGAGATTTCCTAATCGATCTTAAATAAAATAAAATCCGAAAGTTCCCATTCTGTTGTCAAAATATTCTTTTGGATTGTGTGGGTAATGCCGTGTCGACTTAACTTTCCCAGGCCGTTTTCAAGTAGACTTTATCACATTTGTGTTGATAGCATGCACACACTCACGTGCACCATAGTACTGTATATACAAACGTGCACACACTCACGTGCACCATAGTACTGTATATACAAACGTGCACACACTCACGTGCACCATAGTACTGTATATACAAACGTGCACACACTCACGTGCACCATAGTTCTGTATATACAAACGTGCACACACTCACGTGCACCATAGCCCTGTATATACAAATGTGCACACGCACACGTGCACAAACACGTACACACACGCCCAAATAAACATGCCCCAATTAACTTGCACGCCCTCTTGCACATACAAGTGCACACACGTACGTGCAGACATACGCACACAAGTGCATGCACATATGCACCAACACACACGTGCACAATCACACACGCATAGGCAAATATAGTCACACGTGCACACACCTATGCACTCAATTGTACGCATTGTCGTATGCTAAGCAGCAAATGAATAAAAATAATTTCCGTGGGTGTTTTCAGTAAGTTGCCTGCCGCCATCTTATGTTATGAAAAAGCTGTGGGCCGATGTCTGGACAGTGAGGCACGACGGGGGCTCGAGACTTCCATGGGTGTGGTGGAACAGCAGTACGACTTGGACTGTGAGTAAATACATTGAGTATTTGGTAAACTAGTGCTTACAAACTGTGAGCACACTCCTAGGGTATTAGTAAACTGTGAGTAAATTCTTAGGGTATTAGTAAAATGTGAGCACACTCCTAGGGTATTAGTAAACTGTAAGTCAATTCTTAGGGTATTAGTAAAATGTGAGCACACTTCTAGGGTATTAGTGAACTGTGAGTCAATTCTTAGGGTATTAGTAAAATGTGAGCACACTCCTAAGGTATTAGTGAACTGTGAGTCAATTCTTAGGGTATTAGTAAACTGTGAGTCAATTCTTAGGGTATAAGTAAATTGTAGGTACATTCCAAGGGTATTAGTAAACTGTGAATACATTCTTATGGTATTAGTAAACTGTGGGTACATTCTTAGGGAATTAGTAAACTGTGTGTACATTCTTAGGGTATTTTAGAAATAGTATTAGCGAGCTGTGTAAACATTTCAAGAGTATTCATATTATCTACCTAATTCTATATTAGATGATTTGGTATTTCATCAAATTTTTAGGTCGAACAATAAAATAGTTTAATGCAGCAGGGGCCTAAGCCAAAAGTTCTGCCCCCCCCCCCCCCCCCAATAATCATGGACAACGGGGAAATGGCCCACTTTCCCCTTTCACCCAAATTGTGAACCAAACAAATACATTAAAATGTCGAAAGTGACCGGAACCCCCCCCCCCCAAACCCTTCCATAGCACTTCTATTGCCCACACCCCTTTGCGGCACTGAATTGCAGCACTTTGTCAAAGAATCTAGCAATATAAAAACCTGGTCAAGCAATGATTGTGAGATCTTCTGATTAGCTCGGACACGTTGCAGGCGCTAATACTAAATTATTTTTGTTTGGGGGGGGGGGTCGTCCCTAATTATATAGTCCTTCACTCATGACAGCCCATGTACCACCGTTCCCGCTGTGAGAGCACACAACTGGTCAACTTTGTACATAGTGGACCAATGGTTTGACCAACAGACCTATACACCGTCAGGCTACGTACAGAACATTACATGGACTTCCAGCTTTGAGCGCAGCCAGTATCTTTTTTGTCACACTCGAGGGGGGGGGGACATGGCCCAGTGGCCCCAGGACAAACCCGTCTCGGTACCCCTTCCTTGTGGGGCCATTACTAATACTTGTTAATGCAAACCCGACACATATTTGGTTGTCTTTTGTTTTTTTTTAGTTTATATTTCTGTATTGATCCAGTTGATTGCAATTTTTCAATTATTTTCTCAACAGGTCAGAAGACGGAAGAAGGTAAAACATTGGTGTTTTAAAAGATTGGGCCTTTTGTGAAGTATGTTATGACACATGTTTTGACGTATGCTATTGTTTGACGTCAAATTTGTCACGAATTCGATAATTAGTTTTACTTTTGACTTAAGTTGATTTTATTCGCTTTCATTCACAGCGACTGACAAACATCCAAAAGAAGGTAAAAGTAGTGAAATATTTTTAGTTTGCTGCCGTGTTCACTACGAGAAAATTTTTAACTAGCAATACTTCAATGTTTGTTTATTTTAAAGATAGTAAGATAAATGTGATGTGTTGACGATGATTAATTATTGAATTATTAGTTAGCTCATTGAGTAAATCTGAGTGCTGAAAAGTGATCTGAGTGCTGACCAACACGATTGGTATGTGTTGGCATGATTGTATACCAATTTATGACGTTTTTCGCTGATTATTTTGGGCGAAGTATCGCTTGATTGACAAGTGATTCAACATCAATGAAAGAACTATTTCACTCACTACAAACTCTTCACTGATCATCTGTGAGTCTACTGGTATCACTACCCAAATGATACCATCATCCAGTGAGACTACTGATATCACTACCCAAATGATACCATCATCCAGTGAGAGTACTGATATCACCACCCAAATGATACCATCATCCAGTGAGACTGCTGTCATCACTACCCAAATGATACCATCATCCAGTGAGACTGCTGATATCACTACCCAAATGATACCATCATCCAGTGAGAGTACTGATATCACCACCCAAATGATACCATCATCCAGTGAGACTGCTGTCATCACTACCCAAATGATACCATCATCCAGTGAGACTGCTGATATCACTACCCAAAAGATACCATCGTCCAGTGAGACTGCTGATATCACTACCCAAATGATACCATCATCCAGTGAGACTGCTGATATCACCACCCAAATGATACCATCGTCCAGTGAGACTGCTGATATCACTACCCAAAAGATACCATCGTCCAGTGAGACTGCTGATATCACTACCCAAATGATACCATCGTCCAGTGAGACTGCTGATATCACTACCCAAATGATACCATCATCCAGTGAGTCTACTGATATCACTACCCAAATGATACCATCGTCCAGTGAGTCTACTGATATCACCACCCAAATGATACCATCATCCAGTGAGTCTACTGATATCACCACCCAAATGATACCATCATCCAGTGAGTCTACTGATATCACCACCCAAATGATACCATCATCCAGTGAGACTACTGATATCACCACCCAAATGATACCATCATCCAGTGAGACTACTGATATCACCACCCAAATGATACCATCATCCAGTGAGACTACTGATATCACTACCCAAATGATACCATCATCCAGTGAGTCTACTGATATCACCACCCAAATGATACCATCATCCAGTGAGTCTACTGATATCACCACCCAAACAATACCGTCATCCAGTGAGTCTACTGATATCACCACCCAAATGACACCGTCGTCCAGTGAGTCTACTGATATCACCACCCAAATGATACCATCATCCAGTGAGTCTACTGATATCACCACCCAAATGATACCATCATCCAGTGAGACTACTGATATCACTACCCAAATGATACCATCATCCAGTGAGTCTACTGAAATCACCACCCAAATGATACCATCATCCAGTGAGTCTACTGAAATCACCACCCAAATGATACCATCAACCAGTGAGTCTACTGATATCACCACCCAAATGATATCATCATCCAGTGAGACTGCTGATATCACTACCCAAATGATACCATCGTCCAGTGAGTCTACTGATATCACCACCCAAATGATACCATCGTCCAGTGAGACTACTGATATCACTACCCAAATGATACCATCATCCAGTGGGACTACTGATATCACTACCCAAACGATACCATCATCCAGTGAGACTACTCAGGGTGATCGTCCATGTACCCTGCCCAAAGTGTCCAGTGATCCTCGACCGATCACTTACACACTCTGCTGGTTAGACCGGTCAAAAAAAAACATGCTTGACCTTACCAAAATAGCAGATCACACGCACCAACGATCAAACCAAAGGGAAGTAATAAAAACCGTCAAGGGGAGATAACTAGGGATATGACAGTTTTAGTAGCTATGTTGAATGTGGATTAATTAACATCAATGTATTGTTGTTTTAATTATTTTATTTTTTTAGATTCAACGGCTATTCATGTTCTAAAACCCAACTGTCTACGAGACGGCAACGTCTGCAACAATATGTCAGCACTGGAAGATGGAGAAATGAACAACACCAGAGAAATCTGCAGGTTGGACCATTTTTTGATTTTAATATATATATATATATATATATATATATATATATATATATATATATATATATATGTGTGTGTGTGTGTGTGTGTGTGTGTGTGTGTATACGTTTCGTACCATTTAGTTGCATTTACCCATCCTTTTTTCCATCCTTTCATCTGTCCACCCATCCATTAATCTACCTGCCATACTTAAACTATATAAATAGGCGTCAGGAATGTATTAAAGTCCTTCACATAATGCTAAACACACAATCATCATATATAATAATACTCATTTCCAGTGTGCGTTAAATCGAAAGTAAAGAATTAATACAACAGTATTCCAGTTTAAAATACAATCATGAAAAAAATCGGATCTGCCCGAAACCAAAAAAATAACCTAGCCTACCGATCAAGCATAAGGGGATATAACTCTATGCAAAGGTTTTGCAGGGTACAGCTAGTATCCCATAATACATCTGTCATTCACTTGTGGATGCATGAAAACGAAGAGATGTAGAAAATTGGGGTAAACTTATGTCAGCCCCGTAGCGTGAAAATTCTACAGCAGGGGCCAGGCAGTAGCAGGGGGCCCGGCCCCCTGCCCCCCCACCGCACGCTACGGGCCTCCATTATGTGCTACTAAAAGAATGTCAATTTTATAAAAGCATAATAAGCAATATTTCTATGAACCCCAGAACAGTTTAGGCCCTAAGGGATGGCTGTTCAGCCAGTCCGTAAAAGGTTCCCTGACAACGGATACCAAATGTTCCATTTATACGTTCACATAGAACATCACTGACTCTGTCAGCAGCAGACCAACACTTCACTGTGTATCCCGAATGAAAAGATTTAAACTGCAGTACTTTATCAGACTTCAACGTGTGCTATGTTATTGTGATTTCATTGATCTGATGCGGTTTTAAAGTGGCACCGCGGCTGTCAAACCGAATGGCGCGTTAAATAGTCATGGGTTCAAATCTGAGACTCAAGTTATATATCAGCAGTTGCCAAATAATGTTCAGTTTTATTAATATTATTTCAGTTTTCTGACTATTTATGTTCCTAACCATCACGAAGTACATGTACATGTTACAATGGGCGGTTCAAATTATTAAAATGACTTGTAGATGTCAGCTACAGCAAATTTAATTTCTCCCGGCATGCACTGCCGCGACTGACGTCACTGACATTGTTTGAATTTAATTTTATGTGGGGTGCCCTGGTACAAATTAGTATTGCCCCCCCCCCCGATAATCTCCAAACACATTTAAGTCTTCTTCTGACCACTCACAGACTACTCGCTAATCCATTTATATCATATAGATGTACTCCCCTAGATAGCCCTGACATGGGCCCCCTGAGTCAGGGCTGCACTCCCGTCTTTTTTGTTGCTGCTGCGTGCCTTTGTGTAGATATACTTACTTCTCACACGTCTGTATGGTAGAAATGATTATACTGGCCTGGTAGAAATGATTATACTGGCCTGGTAGAAATGATTATACTGGCCTGGTAGAAATGATTATACTGGCCTGGTAGAAATGATTATACTGGCCTACTCCCTCTCCCCCCCCTCACCCTCCAGTAAACTGAATGAATCCAGACTGTGTTTCAACAAGGCTGTGGTTAGATGTGTGGCTGATGAGGAGGTGAACATCCTTGAATCATTCAAACAGGCTGTTGACTTAAAGTATAACAAGGAATGTAAGTTGACTTAAAGTATAACGAGGAATGTAAGTTGACTTAAAGTATAACAAGGAGTGTAAGTTGACTTCATGTATAACAAGGAGTGTAAGATGACTTCATGTATAACAAGGAGTGTAAGATGACTTCATGTATAACAACGAATGAAAGTTGACTTCATGTATAACAACGAATGTAAGTTGACTTCATGTATAACAAGGAGTGTAAGTTGACATCATGTATAACAAGGAGTGTAAGATGACTTCATGTATAACAACGAATGTAAGTTGACCTCATGTATAACAAGGAGTGTAAGTTGACTTCATGTATAACAAGGAGTGTAAGTTGACTTCATGTATAACAAGGAGTGTAAGATGACTTCATGTATAACAAGGAGTGTAAGTTGACTTCATGTATAACAAGGAGTGTAAGATGACTTCATGTATAACAAGGAGTGTAAGATGACTTCATGTATAACAACGAATGTAAGTTGACTTCATGTATAACAACGAATGTAAGTTGACTTCATGTATAACAAGGAGTGTAAGTTGACTTCATGTATAACAAGGAGTGTAAGTTGACTTCATGTATAACAAGGAATGTAAGTTGACTTTATGTATAACAAGGAATGTAAGTTGACTTCATGTATAACAAGGAGTGTAAGTTGACTTCATGTATAACAAGGAGTGTAAGATGACTTCATGTATAACAAGGAGTGTAAGTTGACTTCATGTATAACAAGGAGTGTAAGATGACTTCATGTATAACAAGGAGTGTAAGATGACTTCATGTATAACAACGAATGTAAGTTGACTTCATGTATAACAACGAATGTAAGTTGACTTCATGTATAGCACATTGCGCCAGCAGTGCTCGATTTAAGAAAAAAAAACCAGTGCCGGAGTATGAATGAAAAATTCAGCAGAGCCGGGGATAAATGTCTATGATTTCATCCCCGGCTGGGATATATTAGCTAAAGCATAGCCGTGGATGACGGTTCTCAGTGCCGTGGATATCCCTGTCATCCCCGGGGAGAGGTGGGGGGGGGGGTAAATCGAGCACTGGCTGCAAGACTATCAAGGGGCGACCGAAAAAAAGTTATGAATGACTTCGCACTTTTCAGAAACTGGTTGAGGGCGCCAGGGTGCAACATTATCTTTCTCTGGCTCTGATATTGCCTTAAGGGGGAGGGGGGACATTACTAAGTTTCTACTTTGTGTTTTAAAACACCCCACAACGGCTCTGGGTGTGTTTGAACAATACAGGGTGTACGTGTACAGTGGGGGGAGAAGTACGGAGAGACAAATCTCATCTGACAACTGATTTGCATAAAATATGAATTGAGGTCAATTTCAAGTGTCAGCTGACAGACATTATGAATGAAAGAAACTAACAGCAATACAATATAAACAAAGTAAAAAAAAATGTAAATCAAAATAATTATTTGTTTCGTACAGACTGAAAAACTATAATAGAAGCAATGACTTAAAAGTATTTGATACATAGAGCCCTTATTTTAAATTTGTTTATGGTTTGTTACAATACGTTGATGTAATTATTTATTTCCTGTATTTATTGTTCTACCAGGTGTAAAGTTTGAAAAGAGTAAGTAAACAAACATAACTTTGCTTGTGCCTAGAGAAGAAGTTTTGTTTTTTTTGTTTTTTTTTCGCCAATGTGAAACATTTACAAAAGCAAACTTTATGTAATTGAGTACTTATTGATTATATTTATTTATTGATGGATTTTTTTTTAAATAATCCCTCATAATGCTTACACACATTATGAAAGTGGTGCGCGGAATTAAAAATGGTATTCGTGGCTCACGGAAATATCTCATGAAGTTATTGGTCCAGTGTAAGAAAAATATTTGACTTGGTGGTCGGGGAGGTTCAAAAAAGTTGCCAACCGCTGGTCTAATAAATAGCCTTGTGTTGTTGAGTCCATAAATTTATATTTAGACTTACTTATTAAATTGTTTAGGGACTGAATACATCTTACCCTATTTCTTTTTTCTTTTTTTGTCACCAGATAATACAAAGATAGCCATAGGTAAGTGACTTGTTGTAGGATTCGAGTTTCTTTACACATCTTGGAAGTAACAAAGATAAGACTGTTAGACAGACGGGAAAGATAAGACTGTTAGACAGACGGGAAAGATAAAACTGTTCGACAGACGGGAAAGATAAGACTGTTAGACAGACGGGAAAGATAAGACTGTTAGACAGACGGGAAAGATAAAACTGTTAGACAGACGGGAAAGATAAGACTGTTAGACAGACGGGAAAGATAAAACTGTTAGACAGACGGGAAAGATAAGACTGTTAGACAGACGGGAAAGATAAGACTGTTAGACAGACGGGAAAGATAAGACTGTTAGACAGGCGGAAAAGATAAGACTATTAGACAGACGGGAAAGATAAGACTGAAAGACAGACAAGACAGATAAGACTGAAAGACAGAAAAGAAAGATAAGACTAAAAGACGGGTAAGGTAAGACTGAAAGACAGACGGAAAAGAAGAAAAATAGGAAAAAATAAAGAAAAAGTAACTAAATTGAGAAGGTACCCCCTTGCTGGGTATTGGTGCCCCCCTGCTTACTTTGACCTGGCTACGGGCCTGGTCGTGACTCAAACTTCACGCATGTTTCCTCATTTGAAATAAAAAAACAAGAAATTTTTATTTTTCAAAAATAGCTTTAGGATTAATCTGTTTAGCAGGAGTCCCTCTTGTTTGAGTCGTCCCTTGAAAGCCAGCAATCTGCAACATTTTCTGTTGACAATATTCCGCATCGATCTAATTACACCCGTCTATCATCGATCTAATTACACCCCTCAATCATCGATCTAATTACACCCGTCAATCATCGATCTAATTACACCCCTCAATCATCGATCTAATTACACCCGTCAATCATCGATCTAATTACACCCCTCAATCATCGATCTAATTACACCCCTCAATCATCGATCTAATTACACCCGTCAATCATCGATCTAATTACACCCGTCAATCATCGATCTAATTACACCCGTCAATCATCGATCTAATTACACCCGTCAATCATCGATCTAATTACACCCGTCAATCATCGATCTAATTACACCCGTCAATCATCGATCTAATTACACCCGTCAATCATCGATCTAATTACACCCGTCAATCATCGATCTAATTAAACCCGTCAATCATCGATCTAATTAAACCCGTCAATCATCGATCTAATTACACCCCTAAATCTCTCCCCCACACTTACAAACTAAACGAAGACACATTGACACTTTCCGTAGTCTTTCTAGTTAACCACACCCAGATGACTGTCGGACGCGTTAATTTACGCGGTTATCAACCAGTTGTACGCGCACACCGAGGGGTACGGGGAAATGTTATGCGGGGGTGGGGGGGATGTCGCAGAGACCTGTAAATTTCGTTTAAAACAACCAATGAGTTTGAAGTAGGTCGGCGATTTGCCGCATGACTCATCACCAAACCACGCGCCCAAGTATTGCATTAGAAACGTGAGTACATTCCATTATGAAACCAAAGTACATTTATTCGTGGGGGGGGGGGGATACCCGAGGACATACTTTCTCCCCCCCCCCCCCCGTGGGGTACAGTCTCGAAAATAGTTGAGAACCACTGACTTATTGCAACTTACTGAATAAAAAAATTCATGCAAGAAGGGGGGGGGGGGCCTATCGGAAATGTCAACCCCTCTCCCGCGGTTTGCTAAGTTTGCAAACCCGTAATAATAGCTCGGTTTTTTTTTTGTGTGTGGAGGGAAGGTTCAACGTTCTTATTGTCTGCTAGTATTGTTTTGAACTCTTAATAGAATTTTATTTTCACAAACAGGAGAGTTGAAGGAGGATGGAGGTAAACATTGACATTTGTTTCTGTTTGGTTTATTTACTCCAAAATGACGTCATTGTTCCGACAGAGCTCCGAGCTTGTGTTTATATATTGAAATTTACTTTTTTAATCTTTTTTACAATCTTTTATTTGTGTGCATTCTTTTACAATTCGTATTTGTTTGATGGGGGTATAAAATCTATAAAAGTGCAAATAACAGAGATTCACTAATTTAAAGAGATGTCGACTAATAAATACCATTATAAGGCATCACTGGTCCTATCCGGTCATGATACTCACTTTAATTGTTTCAATAAAAGTTGTTTGAATTTACCTACAACTTTTGCAAAATTTGTATCAGGGATGACAAATAGGTTTCTTATCGAATTGTAAGTATGAAAGAAAACTGGAATTAAAACAAAACGTTCCGCTAGCCGGTATCTTAATGTTTGTTTGATATGTAATATTTATTAGTTAATTATTTTGTGTTGACTTTTTTTTTAACGTGCCTAATTTGGTAAGCGTGCCATGCAAGTGCCAACCCTCATAAATATGTTTCTTAATATACAGTTTGAGCTAACATTATTTTTATTTTTTTTTTACATTTATTTACTAGAAGCCCTATTATGGAAAAATGAGGGCAGCAAATGATTTCATTTCATGGTAAATGAGGACAAGATAAATTGATGGAGAAAATTATATGTTAATGATTTTTTTTCAAGCGATAACGATTATTTAATAAAATCAAGATAGAGAATCCAATGAATTGATTCGTTAATGTGGCCTTGATTTAAACGTTATTTTAGTTGTTTGTTAAAAATTCAACATTTTTTATAACACGTTTATCAACAAGCCTTTAATAATGAATTATTTTTTTAATTTGCCGACAGATGGCGCCAAAAATGGTAAGCAAAAATTTAAAATAAATAAATAAATCTGTGTTCTTGTTTATAATTGTTACATCTCGGTTATAGGAAAAGGTATTAATTAGTTCATCTGTGATTTCAATAATTCTTCTTTCTTTTTTTTTCTTAATGTTTACTTTCAACAGAGACGAAGAACTCAGGAGGTAAGTTGTTTTAAAATATAAAAAAAATTTATTGAAGACAAAAAAAGATTATGTTATATTGTAGTGTTATTGTGTTTTACCTTTTATTTGAAAAAGAGCTGGAGTCTGTCGGTGTGACGTCACCCTGCATACTTCAAGTCTATATTATAAGCCAACCGCCATTGTATTGTCCGACTTTACTCCCGTCTTTCCTGCATCTTATATGCAGAGTCGGGGATCACACGCTTTTACGGAAGGTGTGTCAGGGTTCGCCAAACTGACCAATAGTTCAAGCTGACCGTGGTCAGGGTTCCCGTCGACATTATTCAGCCTCCGCTTCCAAGTAACAGCTACAACCAGTACACAGATTTGACATCTTTTCTAAACACTTGGACCTAAAGGAAATGAATTATAATCATAGCTAATACTTGGCTAGAATGACGATACTTACTGGCCAGCGATGAATAATCATAGCTAATACTTGGCTAGAATGACGATACTTACTGGCCAGCGATGAATAATCATAGCTAATACTTGGCTAGAATAACGATACTTACTGGCCAGCGATGAATAATCATAGCTAATACTTGGCTAGAATGACGATACTTACTGGCCAGCGATGAATAATCGTAGCTAATACTTGGCTAGAATGACGATACATACTGGCCAATGTTAACGTATCGCCGGACATGAGGGACAGTGCACTATACTCATAATAATTTTATCTTTGCTCACTTCTTTTGATCTATTCTGTCAAAACATGTCTTATGTTTCAGCTGACCAAATACCTACGATGCGGTATGGATCGGTCCTACTCAAGATATTCACGTGTTTACTGACACTTGTGGTGTGGGTTTGAATCTAACGATATCCACATATTGACATGCAATGATAGTAATGTAACATTCCTTTATCGACACTTCTAAATGAGCATGTTACTTCTTTTATTTGCCCTGGTGAGGAAGCGTATATACATTGATTAGTATAATTCTTAATAACATTTTTTTTTAAGTTTTATTTCTAAAAGTTATATATTTTGAACTGTGTCCATTTTCATTAAAACATTATCAAGCCACTGGCTGTCTTTGTTTGTTTGTTTCTTTACATGAAGTATCACGTGATCCTGTGTGAGTTGGTTTGATTGAGTGTACTCACTGTGTGAGTTGATTTGATTGAGTGTACTCACTGTGTGAGTTGATTTGATTGAGTGTACTCACTGTGTGAGTTGATTTGATTATTATCTCCATGAAATTCTTGAATAAATTATTGTGCTAGGGCGTGGCATATTGTATTTTAAAAGCTTCATAGTAGATACAGAATGTACTAAAATTATATTAATTAACTACACAATGTACCAAATATAATAACACATTGTACCCAATATTAACTAAACATGTACCCATATTAACTACACAATATACCAAAAATTAACTAAACATGTACCCATATTAACTACACAGTGTGTAGTATGTTGTATTTTTAAAGCTCTGCCCTCTAGTCCGCTGTTTCTCAAAGTGTGGTATGGGTACCCTGGGTGTATGAGAAGAGCTCGGTGGGTGGTGGGGGGTGGGGGGGTACGCGTTGAGGGAAAAACCGAACTGTAGATAAAATTATTAAATAAATAAAGAAAAAAAATCGTGCTTGAATTTTGGCCGTGAACTGTCAAATAAAAAGACGGTATTGACATCATCTTAAACATATTGATTGGACTGACAGTATAGCAATGGTTTCTCAGTTGAAGAACCGTTCGGAAACTATTTGTATACCATTAAGAAGAAACTTAAATGAAAAACAAGTCACCCATTAAAAACAGTTTTTTTAAAAAATAACCGTTTTTCTGAAATGAATTTTGTTAAAAAATTTGCAATAAATTTGAATCTTCTCATTTGTAAATAGCAGAGGCTATGGGGCAATGAAATTCGCCCTGATGTCAAATCAACCGGCACCTTTCCGTTCCCTTTTTTTTCCAGCAAATGACGTGAGAATATCTGAGCTGGACACGCACTTTTTGTAGTTTTCACGCAAGGGAAGTAGCCCATTTATTAATGTCTTCGACAAAGATAAACACGGTTATATCTCTTGATTAGTATAAAGAGAATTTTATGTTAGGTTTTTAACTAACTTTCCTTACTTAAAGCAAATTGCTGGAATTGTAGTCTTTCATTGTTAAGACCTCAGAGGTCTCACTTTTTAAATCTGTGATTTCAGTTTCAAAATCAATAAGTAGCTAATTTAAGCTCTTAACAAGTAATTTTAAATTTATATTTTTTTTAAATAGAACATAGAAACACTTAACTTTTTGGTCTTGTGTACAAATTTGAGACGGCTGCTTTACTTTATGGAAACATTTCAGATGGCATAGCTTTGTATTTAAAGAAATCTTTTTTATGTGGTGCATCAAGAACAACTCATCTAGTTTCAGGCAATTATCATTTGATATCTGTTAGGGCTATCAGTGGTGTGAAGAACAAGTTAATAGAAAGATCAGAGTGCGTTGAATAAACAATAATTATACAATATAGATAAGTAGAGTTAGTCTACATTACTAAACTTGAGAAAATTACTAATTTTAACTTAACAAAAGCTATTGAACAATAAAGGGGACTTAACTTTTAACATCAAGTTTTTAACTTAAATATTTTCCCTTTTTAGAGCAAAGGATTTTGAACATCTCCTGATAAAACAGACACAGACTGAACATATACAGTCGACAAAGAATTTAAAAAAAAAAAAACAGAAGGTACAAAAGAATCAAACATAGAATTATTTCGTAGAAATTAGAAATATTTTTATGTTACTTAACGAATGCAGTAAAATAAATAAAAAAAACATGAATCAAAGTAAATGTATAATGATACTTATGAATAAAACCGCTATGTCTAGCTCTGTAATTTTAAAAAACAAAAAAAAAGTCATTTAAACGGATCTTTGCTTTTACGATAATCTAAAGTAATACGTGTTTCATAAATTCAGGACCGTCAAGGTGGTGCCTGCAAAGAGTAGATTCCCCTTACAGAAAAGGGAGCGCGAAAATGGCATTCCTTCTTTGAACTTGTATATCGTGTGTTAAAAGTCAATCTTGTCACCAGCTTGTAGAAGACCCTCACAAATTCTTTCTGCGTATGGGCCCGTAAGGTCATAATACGGGGCCTAATTACGTAGTCTTATCCAACATATGATGTCATACAGGAATTACGCGTCAAGCATTTGACGCAGCTGCAACTGACGCCATTGATGACGATGTAATTAATAATCTGACGTAAAAGTTCAAAGGGTCTTTTGATTTATTTCTAGCTACACCAGTTCACCTTGACCTTGATGTACTTCTTTGTTATCATTTCGTCGAAGACAGGTTCCCGCGTTGTGCCTTAAAACAAAAATCAACAAATCTTTTTTTTTTTTTGTTATAAACTACGGCAATCTGAAATGAATTGAAAAAAAAAAATCACTTTACATCCATGCTGTCAAAACTTTTTCTTTTTTTTTTTAAATTTAAGATTACTACAAAAGTTTATTAAACAAAAGTAAACATTGTTTAATCTAGACAAGTGTTTCCCAAATTGTGGAACGCGTACCCTTGGGGTACACTAAAAGTTTTGCTGGGGTACACGCCTGCACAGGGCTGAGAACATCTGGTAAACTTGCCACGGCTAAAGTGAAAAACTATCGAAGTGGTTCTCGTGTTGGGAAAAATGGGGTGACGGGCAGAAATATCCGCAGTCAGATGGAGTGGCCGTCCAAAACTGACCCGTGGTGGAAACTCAAGAGAGTCGAGCTAATTGCCCAGTTCCTTACTGGGCACTGTCCTTTTGGCGCGTACTTTGGGAGGTTGAGGCCCAATGTCGACACCCTTTGCAGACACTGCAGGGAGGTGGAGGCAACCGTAGATCATTTGCTTTACGAGTGCCCCGGACTGGCGGACCACAGGGTGAACCAGTCCGGCAGCTTGCTGGCCATCGGGCTCTATGGCAGTCTCCAGATGTTGAGAGACACAGCAAGTGTGATCTCACGGGTTCTAAGAGACTAAGTCTCAGCCCGCAGATTACTGAGAGAGTTCAGAGAGAGAGAGAGAGAGAGAGAGAGAGAGAGAGAGTTCAGAGAGAGAGAGAGTTCAGCGAGAAAGAGAGAGGGTTCAGAGAGAGAGAGAGAGTTCAGAGAGAGAGAGAGAGAGAGAGAGAGACAGAGAGAGAGAGAGGGAGAGAGAGAGGAGAGAGAGGGAGAGAGAGAGTTCAGAGAGAGAGAGGGGATAGAGAGGGAGAGAGAGAGAGAGAGAGAGAAAGAGAGAGAGAGAGAGAGAGACAGAGAGAGAGAGAGGGAGAGAGAGAGGAGAGAGAGGGAGAGAGAGAGAGTTCAGAGAGAGAGAGGGGATAGAGAGGGAGAGAGAGAGAGAGAGAGAGAGAAAGAGAGAGAGAGAAAGAGAGAGAGAGAGAGAGAGAAAACAATGAAATGAGGGGAAACAAGTACTGTGAAGATAATAGGCGAGTTTTTTTTTTATACTAGGGGTACACAGTATTACGAAACTAAAGAAGTGGGGTACACAGTATTACGAAACTAAAGAAGTGGGGTACACAGTATTACGAAACTAAAGAAGTGGGGTACACAGATGTCGAAATGTTGGGAAACACTGATCTAGTCGATTTAGCTGGATGATAATAAATATGTTTAAATGCTACGAAGAGTAATGTTAGATACTTACCGAAAGAAACATTTTTTTCCAACAGTTCAAACAAAAGTTAATTCTTTGAGAATAACTTGTCTTAAAACCAAACTAAATGAGCTATTGAAAGGAGTTAGACTGTATTAAACAATAAATCTAAAGCAGCCGAAGTAAACTATGGATGTAAATAAATTTTTAAATAGAGTTAAACACATGATAAAACTAAACGCATGATAATACTAAACACATGATAAAATTAAACAAACACATGATAAAACTGAACACATGATAAAACTGAACACATGATAAAACTAAACAAACGCAATGCATTACCATTAATATATCCTTTGACATTACCATATATATTGTTTTATTTGTCGTGTACACTGATAAAACAATATGGCAGCGGTTATCAAAGTGTGAGTGCACGCGACCCACGAATGTGGCGAGCTGATTTACAGCGGGTTGCCAAAATATTTAATAAGCTAACATACATAATGGGGACGGATGGTCGTGCGGTGTAGAGCGCTCGACTGTCGACCGGAGGGTCCCGGGTTCGAATCTCAGTGAGAACCTTGGGATTTTTTCAGGTCCTGGTGATAGTCCCCAAGTCCACCCAGCTGAAAACGGGTACCTGACTTTAAGTTGGGGGAAGTACAGGCGGCTGGGCGTTGTGCTAACCACACAACCCCTTCATATGCCGAGGTTATAGAAACAGATGAATTCTACACTTCATCTGCCCCGATGGCCCGTCAGAGATAAGGGAACTTTACTTTTTTAACATACATAATCTAGAATATACCTACGTTTAGTTTAAGATTTTCTTTAATCCATGTATATCTTTATTGACAGTTGAGTCGCGAGAAAAAAAAGCAACAACAGGGATTGGTGCGCCATGAAAATTTCGTTTGTTTTAAAGCGTGTGTGTCAGTGTCCCCTCCAGTTTTCCAAAGTCCGTGTGCAGAAAACCTTTGCACATAAACGCACACACACACACACACACACACACACACACACCCCGTCTCTCTCTCTCTCTCTCTCTCTCTCCATCTTTGTCTCTGTTCTTGCTGTCACTCTCAGGAAGTATCTCTCTCTATCTGTGCTTTCTTTCTCCCTATCTCTCTGTCTGTCTGTATGTCTGTTTCTCTAAGTCTTTCTCTGTCTGTCTGTCTCTCTCGCTCGCTCTATCTCCCAGTCTCTCTCTGTCTCTCTCCTTCTCTCTCTCTTTCTCCCTGTGACTCTTTCTCTCTCTCACACACACAGACATTCAAACACAGCCAATAACTTTACAGTCTCTCTCCTTCTCTCTCTCTCTGTGTCTCCCTCAGTCTCTCTCTCTCTCTCTCTCTCTCTGTAACTCTTTCTCTCTCACACACACATACAAACACACCGCAATAACTTTACAAAAAAGCATATTATCAAAGAACTAAAAAAGTCCAGTCAACGCCAATGCCATACAACATAATCTGTTCGCTGGACTCACCTGTTAATTTAAAAGTGAAACTCACGCTAGACATGTTTTCGTTCCCTCTGTCCACATCGTCACACCCATAAACTGACAAATACAGAAAAAAGAACGAAAGTTGGAGAAGCTAAAAGAATTGACACTATTGAAAGGCTTGGCTCCAACAGTGAATGAATTGATTGAAAATAAGTTTTAAGTGTTGGGGGTGGTAGATAATATGTCAATACATGACCTATTTTTAAAAATAATCTTGATGTCAGTAGATAGATACCTATTCCTGTTTTAAGCCCCGTTGGTTTTATTGGTCAAACAAAACACAATAAGACAAAATAACATGTTTTCCTGTGCATTTATTTTTCTCAAAAGCCCGTCTTTATTTCAAAGGAGGGTTTATTTTGTTGTGATCTATTTGCAAATCACAGCTGACAATTATAAACAATAAAGACTGGCGTTTTTCTTTATAATGTCAAATCTTGTGAATGTAATTAATACTACCCGATATCTGAACAAACGACATAACACCGGGATGAAATACGCGTCTTGGTGATGTATTGAAGTATTTATTATTGTTTCTAGGTTATTTTTTTTTTTTTTGCTATTGTATGAAAAAAATGTTTTGAAAACTTTATTAATATTAGAAAAGGGCTTTCCTTCGGAAAAACAAACAAACAAATGTTATTACTACTATTCATTCTAGAGGGGACGGATGGTCGTATGAGAAGGCCATCGACTGTCGACCTGAGGGTCCCAGGCTTGATCTCATGTGAAGACCAATGGATATTTCAGGTCATGGTTAATGTCCACGCTATGTCTCCCCTGGTGCCTCCATGGCCATTGTACTATTGACTGTGGTGGGGATGAAAGAAGGGCACCATAAAAAAACCGTCCCATTAGTGGTTTATAGGATCTAAGAGATTTCATCTCATCCTTACAGGGATTTCACACACATTCAGTGGCGTAGTGAGGAGAGGCAAGGGGGTATCATGCCCAGGGGCTACATATTTTACATATAATATTATATGGTTTTCGAATTGGGTGGGGGGCGCTAAAAAGGTATTGTGCCCCGGGCGTGAGTTAAACTCGCTACGCCACTGCACACACTATTCTAGTAACTTTTTTTTTTCCTTTTTGATTGTTTTCAAACATCGCCTAAGTAGAGTAGGGTGTCATTGTGTCATTGTGTCATTGTGCCCTTACCAATATCCAGAGTGATAGAAATATTTCTGCCATGTGCTGAGTCACTGACACTCCGACTGACATCGGGATACACTGCTATGGTCAAGCTGTACTGCCCAGCACTCGGGGACTGCACATACATCTGAAGATGACATCTAGATGACAACTGTACGTGTTCATATGCCACTTTCTGAATAATATTGACGCTCGTCTGAAGTACGCATGGGATACAAAATAATTTTTTTTTTAAATTATAAAAAATATGAATTAGGTGATTCAGTAATTTCGTCTAAACTACTTCTTCGATTTGACAAATTATACTTTTTTTTTAGTCGCAATGTGTAGCCTAAATCATACACGCAACGTTTATATTATTTTAATAAGATAATTCTAGCACTGATACAACTGATATAAACAAAAGGCATTAAGTTGGTGTTTAGAGTAGGTCCATAATGCTATAAATAGACGCAACGTGACCAGACTATAAGCATCATAGAGTAATTTAATAATACAGGTAAAGTGATATACCGTGTCACGTAATAAACTAAATACAGATATGACATATTGTATCACGTAGCAGCGCAAAAGTTTGCATTATATTATTAGTATTATTTTATCGCAATCAAAACTGATACATTTCGCAAAATGATTTCTCCATTAAATATATTAATAACGACGTATATAAATTACTACTGTTATTTTCTTACTATTGGTTACGCTTCTGTCTGGTGCCCATATCGAAGACCTTAAGTTATTAAATCAGTTGTTATAGACCCTGAAATGGCGTTTGTTGCCGAATTATGGCTTTAATTAAATGTTATGTTTGCCCAAAAGAAAGTTAACTCTTTTCTTATTCGATTGAAACGAAGTTTAGTTAGTGATTCAGAAGTAGATTTCCCATTGTTTGTGTCAGCAAGTTGGAATATTTTGAAATATTTTTTTAAAATTCAATTTACTGATTAGAGTTAGGTGCTGTATGTTCAAAATAAAAAAAAGAAATAATTGTTGTGTTTTTAGTCTAAAATAATAAAGTCCCCAAGTCCACCCAGCTTTAAATGGGTACCTGACTTTAAGTTGTGGGAGTAAAGGCGGCTGTGCTAACCACACAATCCCTTCATATGCCGAGGTTATAGAAACAGATGAATTCTACACTTCATCTCCCCCGATGGCCCATTAGGGTTAAGGGAACTTTACTTTTTTTTGTATTCCACAGTTTATATTTCTATATTTCAAGAGCCCAAGCGCATCAGTTTTGAAAGAGAAGCTACCTTACTGCTGCCGATAATATTGTTACAGGGTGCCCTTAATATTGTTAGAGGGGACACATACTAATGTAAGAGGGAGCCCATAATATTGTTAGAGCTAGCTATAATAATGTAAGAGGGGGCCCATTATATTGTTAGAGTGGGGCCATTCTATTGTTAGAGTTAGCCATAATAATGTAAGAGGGGGCCCATTATATTGTTAGAGTGGAGCCATTCTATTGTTAGAGTTAGCCATAATAATGTAAGAGGGGGGCCCATAATATTGTTAGAGTGGGGCCATTCTATTGTTAGAGTTCGCCACAATATTGTTAGAGTGGGCCCATTATATTGTAACTAGTGTCTATAGTACAGTTTTGACAGCCATGAACCTGATGACCCGTGCATATAAAAGAGATTATTTTAATATTAAATGCAAAAAATATTACGCTGATTTAAACCTCACCAAGCTAGAGTTGAGAAAAGCTACACATTGCATGTTGGGGTAAAATCTGTCAGCGCTACACGTCACAAGTACAACACCAGTACAGTTGTAGGCAGTGTAAGTACAGTAAACTGCGTTGAAATGATCTGCAATGGCATTAAAAAAAAAACATGTGTCTAATGATGATTTCCGATTCTTATTTTATCAAGTACTAGACAAAAGCATTTGCACACACGAGCGCTATTTTAGCCAATCGGGATATTCCAACAGAGCCGTTTTTTACCCCATTGAGGCTGCCCGGGTAATCGAATATAGGTGCATCGTTCTAATCGAGCATTTACATTCAATTCTTTTGAGTATTTACCACATTTAGTCTTAAATTATTTCTTTTTCACAGAGCCCGGATATACTAAATATTGTTAAGACAAATTTTAATATCCCATTTATTTTTACATTGTATCATATTATCTAATGGTAGCAGATTAATGGTGGAAGGGTGTTTGTAGTCTTTATTCTGTACCACCTCCTGAGATGAAGATGCATTAGAAAAATGGGGGCACTGCGTAGTGAAGGTGATGTCTGTGAGGAGGAATCGCGAAATCAACAGATAATTATTCGAGTTTTATTATTTACATACTAGCTGTACCCTGCAAACATTTGCATAGAGTTATATCCCCTTAGGCTTGATCGGTAGTCTAGGTTATTTTTTGGTTTCGGGTAGATCCAATTTTTTTCATGATTGTATTTTAAACTGGAATACTGTTGTATTAATTCATTACTTTCGATTTAACGCAGAACCCAAATCGCTTTTATTTTATTAGATGATATTAATTAAATTTTTATAAACAAATCATTGATTTTATGTGGGCTTATAGTCAGGGCCGCTGAAAGGGGCAGGCTATGTAAGCCTAGACTCCACTCACTTTTGAAATTTCGAAGGGTGCCGTTGACACAATTTGTCAAGGGCCCCAGAATTCCTGACTTTCATCATGTACTGAAACAAATGTACTATATCGGTACTAAAACAACAGTACTTTATTTTTTTTTTTGTTAAAACATAATATTTTACTCCAACCTACTGTTTACAGACAGGTAGCAGGATTCTTTTAAATGTTTCTTTGATAGATCCGCGTATTGCAGTGACCAGAGCCCTTCAGGAGATGACCATTCGTCTTGTAATTCACTTTCAGCAGTGATGGTCAAGTGATGTTGGGCCCTTGATATCGTTTCATTAAGCGTGTAGTTGGCTAGAAGTGGATTCACGTGACATCGGTGGAAGAGGTGACAGAAAATTACAATGACGTCATCTTTTTTCACGAAAGCGTCTATCAAGTTGTGATCTTTGGCTGTGTCATCGAAGGTGACGTGAACAGACACTTCGTTGTGTCGGGTAGCAGGACACACGATTAAAGTGTCTGAGAATTTACAACAAAAAAAGGGTATTTTTTTATATTACCCTAAAATGTTATTTTTTATCAGATTAAAGGAAGATATCAACGAACGTTCTTGTAAGTTTTAACAGACTGCCAAACAACGAATTAAATTATCAAATAAAATTACTTACTTACTACAGGAGAAAGTGAAATCAGAAACAATACTAACAGAATTAAGGCATGTGGGTCATACGGCAAATCCATAATTTCATTAATCCCAAGAATTTAAAAAAAAAATACAAAATTAAATATGTATCAGAAAGTTATATCGTTTCTTCAAAAAAAAAAAAATGACTGTAACATTTCATAAGGAGTTTAATATATGAACTATGGAAGAGAACTCTAATCTTAAATGTTATGTAGGTCACAATTTTATGACTGTCATTTAATAAACACTTAAATCTATTAAAAAATTTACTTGTAAAAACAACATGTTTGTAGTATTAACGATGAAATAAACCGTGAAATCACTTACGAGTGATTAACTCAATCAATTTAGTTCCTAGTAAACATTTCATTTCTTGGTTAACTGATACATGATTCATGTTTGTCAAGTTATCAGTAGCGTAAGTGGAGGCCTGGGGGAAGATGGGGGGTGCGATCCAACCCAGAGCGACACTTACTTTGGAACCATTAAGAGGCCGTACTTTTCACAACTTGTGTATTTTTGTTCGGTTTGCTGTTTATTTATTATTAGTTTTACTACTTGAAGGCAAGGGCAGATAACATTTTTTTTCCAATCGTTTCAATGCGGTATTATTAT
Organism: Bulinus truncatus; assembly: GCA_021962125.1. Classification (NCBI taxonomy): domain Eukaryota; kingdom Metazoa; phylum Mollusca; class Gastropoda; family Planorbidae; genus Bulinus; species Bulinus truncatus. The sequence goes on from JAGDYQ010000073.1 coordinate 3,541,641, forward strand.
TTTTCAATGATCTATTAGCAGTCTTTGGGGGGTCCGTATACAAAGGCTATTCGGGCCCCCTTGTATATGTTAGGGCACTAGAAAAATTAAAATTCTGGTCCTTTTAGGGGCGCCAGGCAAAAATGTTGTCGAGTCGCCATTTGTGAAAACTTGGGCCCTTCATCTCTGACCCTAAACTTTGGATCAATTTTAGCCCTGATAAGGTCCTTTCCTTGAGGACGCCTGGCTGCTAGCTATGTAGGCCTGGCTGCTAGCTATGTAGGCCTGGTTGCCAGCTATGTAGGCCTGGTTGCTAGCTATGTAGGCCTGGTTGCTAGCTATGTATATATATCTATACTTATAAGACGCATTTGTTGTCTGTGTGCCTGTCTGTCTGTCTGTTCCCTTATAACTCAAGATCCAGACAAACAAATTACGTGAAATTTGTTACACATACACATAATTACATGGGGAAGGTTATAGGACAGGTTTCGTTTCATCTCGATGGGTAGTTTAATTGTAATTAATTTTTTTTTATTTTAGTATTTTACTATAATTAAAGTAATCTCGACGGCGCCATAAATAAAATTTTTCTGTGACGTCATTTCCCGATGATCGAATAGAACTTGCGCGCTGGTGCTGTATTGTGCCTTTGTGACGCAAAGAATTGTTGATGTTTTTTCATGCTCCCTGTTTTGTACAGTTTGAGGAAGGTAAAGGAATGAAGAAGGATTTTAGAAGAAGTGTGAAGCCATAATAATAAGTATATGTATATATATATATATATATATACAGAGAGAGAGAGAGAGAGAGAGGGAGGGAGGGAGGGAGGGAGGGAGGGAGGGAGAGAGAGATAAAGAGAGAGAGAGGGGGGCAGGGGGAGGGAGAGGAAAAAAGGGTAGGAGGGAGGGAGGGTGAGAGAGGATGGAGGGGGAGAGAGGAGGGAGGGGGATGGACAGGGGGGAGAAAAGGAGGGGGAGAGAGGGAGATGGGAGAGGGAGCAGGGGGGAGAGGGAGATGGGAGCAGGGGAGAGAGGGAGAGAGAAAGGAAGGGAGGGAAAGAGGGGGTAGGGAGGGAGAGAGAGGGGAGGGAGGGTGAGAGACAGGAGGGAGGGAGAGAGAGGTTGGGAGAGAGATAAAGAGTGAGGGGGCAGGGAGGGAGAGAGAGCGAATGAGGGAGGGAGGAAGGGGAGAGATGGGAAGGGAGAGAGAGAGGTGGAAAGGGTAGGGAGGGAGAAAGGAGGGAGAGAGGGGTTAGGGAGGGAGGGGAGGAAAGGAGAGAGGGAGAGGATGGAAGAAATGGGAGGAAGAGATAAAGAGAAAGAGGGGGCAGGGAGGGAGAGAGAGGGAAGGAGGAGGGAGGGAGGATGGACGGAGGGGGAGAAGGAGGGGTACAGAGGAGAGAGGGACATGGGAGAGGGACGGAGAGAGTTGGGAGAGAGGGAGGGAGGGAGGGAAATGGAGAGAGGGGAGGGAGGGAGGGAGAGAGAGAAGAAGAGAGAGAGGGGGTAGGGAGAAAACAGTAGGTAAACAGAAAACCTTCTTTTAAACCCGGGCAAATCCGGGTACTTGCAACTAGTATATATATATATATGTTATACATATTTTTTCGAAGATGGATGAAAAATTCTAGGTTGTTGGCGGGGTGCAACCTGCACATAGAGTTAAGTATTATGAAGTGTAGGTTATTTTTTACTTGTATCAGAAAATGAACTTATTCACATATATTTCTTCCGTTTCACGGATTAATAATGCATGTCTACCGCGGATTGTATGTAGCATGTAGGACCAAGTTTTCTATGTCAATGCCAAGATAACACTGGA
>JAGDYQ010000073.1:3543943-3562101 GCA_021962125.1 Bulinus truncatus
TTCATTTTTCTCTAATTCTGTTGATCCTGAAGAGACGCATTTTAGAGGCAATTAGCTGCATTGTTGATGCAATCTGTTTTGAAGTAAAGGAATAATGCTGCCAATTCTTCCAGTAAAAAATACGAGAACATCGAAGAACGCTGATGTAGGAATAATGTCTAGTTGTGTTTCTGTGCTGTCAATGTAGGATGTAAGTTGAAGAAAGCAACCTTCCACAGTTTCACCGCCAGAATTAGTTTGGAATAAGAGAACGTTTCTTGACGGCTAAAATGTTGCTTAATATTTTCACTTTTCAATACAGGTGAGTCATTTTATGTGTGGTTTATCCTCTTCTCTCTGAATATATATTACACCTTTGTAGTCTAGAATATATTTTAAATTTGTGTAGTCTAGATGTACTAGAATATATATTACATTAAATCCAAGTCTGGTTTTACCAGTGGGAAATGAAAATATTGAAATCCAGCCTGCAGAAAATACACCAGACGTTTAAACATACACATCTGGTATTATAGTAAACTTTGATTTAGACTTGTATTGAAGTTATGTCCATCTTTCTCTCGTCCACCACAAGATTATGATCCTCCAAGCTCTGCCAGTTACCGTCTTTACGGCCGCATGTGGCGGCACGGTCGAAGGTTGTGCACCGTTATAGTTGGACGATTCAGAGGTATACAAAACCACTAACAGTATTATGGTCTTTAGACAGGGAAGGAATAGTTATGTCTGAGGATCTTGCTTCGGAGTCAGTCGTCCGTGCATAGTTAATATTACAAATGAAAAAATAAGACGCTGCCTGTAACATGGAACGTTGACAGCCCATGCATGACATAGACATTGAAGTCTGTCTGTTGGTATTGATTCTTAATTATATAAAGCTTGAACTCATATCCAAACCCATTTAAAATGATGAAATGCGCGATTGTTGGAGAACAGACAAAAAAACGCATGCATTTGTCGTTATCATAAAAAATCAGAATTTATGTATTAATCAGGTGCGGTGCTGGGGGGGGGGGCGAACACTTATTAACAGCTCAGAGCCTTTGGGGGTCCTGACACTTTTGAAATATATTACATTATTTTAATTTACTTCGCTGCAACGAAGTTTGGGCTTTTTCTTGGGAAAGGGGAATGATAAAATCTGCCTATGGCCTTAGAATTTCATGTTACACCGGCTCTGATGTATCGCATATATGTGCATTGTTATTTCTTTTAAATAAATCATTAAATGTTTTAAATAAATATAAATGTATAACAATATTTTTAAAATCTCCATGTTTATTCTATTCACAAAATCTCATGCTTATTATTCCAATTTATTAGAAATATCAAATTTAAGCAGTTTATTTTTATGATTATTTCGGTTTCAGAATGTTATTGTGAAGAGAAAATCAAGGGAGATTTGTGCAGAGAATGGTGAGATCCAATGTTCTATTCCAAAGGGTGACATCATATTAACACTGATGTTCAGTATGAATGAATGTCTCAAAATTCGAAACAACACTCATGTTACGCGTATAAATGTCTCTTAGGCTCTACAAGTCTATGGCGTTTAAGAACTGTATCGGAAAGGTTTTAAAAAATCTGTCCATGACACTAGTGGCTCTGTATTATCCATCCCCACCTCATTTTCATCCTTTCCCCTATTTGTATTTGCTTATTTAAGTTATTGTCGTTGTACACGGTATATACTCATGGTTTTATTAAACATTATGTCATTATTTACATTACTGAATTGGACAGTGGACACCAAACATTTCGCATTCGGTGAACAAGTGAGTGTTTAAACCAGAAGTGGGCAAACGTTTTGAATCACGGCCTTAAACGAATTCTTAAATTTGATAGAAGGGTCAGACCAAGAGCAGCTGAATGTGAAATAAGAACACTTCATTTTAAACGTCATAGATATGACGTAACTGGCGCACTGAGAGTGTCTGGTTTAAACCGATTGATAAGAGTGATACAAATGGTAGCAGTAGAAAGTGCGTATAGAACGATACAAAGTAGAAATGTGTTCATTTGTTTCCCAAAGAGTTTGGCGAGGGCACTCACCCGGCTGAGAACATCAAATAAACATGGACGACTGAAGCGACAACAATGACATGAGGGGAAACAATGACTGTAAAAACAATATGCTCGTTTTTTTTTTAAATAAGGAGAACACTCAGAACACAGTATTATGTAAAAATAAAAAAAGGGGGCGGGTGGAGGGGGGGGTTCACAGATGTCAAAAGTTTGGGAAACACTGCTGTAGACAATGTGTTTTGAGTAAATGACAAGGTGTTTTGAGTAAATGACAATGTGTTTTGAGTAAATGACAAGGTGTTTTGAGTAAATGACAAGGTGTTTTGAGTAAATGACAATGTGTTTTGAGTAAATGACAAGGTGTTTTGAGTAAATGACAAGGTGTTTTGAGTAAATGACAAGGTGTTTTGAGTAAATGACAATGTGTTTTGAGTAAATGACAAGGTGTTTTGAGTAAATGACAAGGTGTTTTGAGTAAATGACAAGGTGTTTTGAGTAAATGACAATGTGTTTTGAGTAAATGACAATGTGTTTTGAGTAAATGACAATGTGTTTTGAGTACATGACTATGTGTTTTGAGTAAATGACAATGTGTTTTGAGTAAATGACAATGTGTTTTGAGTACATGACAATGTGTTTTGAGTAAATGACAATGTGTTTTGAGTAAATGACAATGTGTTTTGAGTAAATGACAATGTGTTTTGAGTAAATGACAATGTGTTTTGAGTACATGACTATGTGTTTTGAGTACATGACTATGTGTTTTGAGTACATGACTATGTGTTTGAGTAAATGACGTGTTTGAGTAAACGACTGTGTTTGTGTAAATGACAATGTGTTTGAGTAAAGGAAATGAGGATAGGTGGTTACCATGAGCCTTTCTCAAACTTGTCGCTACTTTATAAGACCAGCGATTCTGGTTTCATTCTGTCTTTCAACTAAATTTACTTAATATTGCAAGGCAATCTAAAACTGGGGATTTTAAAAGATTAATTATGTTCCATGCTTTTAATTGTTTTGTTGTAGCATGAAATATAAAACACGTAAATACAGTTGAGAATGTTAACTGTAACTTTGAACTGGGGTGTAGGCGTGACCCATTTTCACTCAACCGTTAAAAAAAAAAGGAGGGAGGTGGGTGTTGCCTTGAATTCCGACCATTGGGCCTACCACTAGAGTGGTTTAAACAAACTGTTTGAACATTACTTCTCAAAGAATTAGCAACAATTTCAGGTTTAAACTTTACGTAAGCTATTTTTTTTAAAAAATAAGTTCTATGCCAGTTAATCAAAATATGAAGGGGGAAAAAAACGAAGTATTAACCACATAACAAGTAACCAAAAGTTGATCGTGTTTTCCAAAGTGTCGCCATGCTTGAGTGCTGGTGTTGAATGTTACAAAACATGATTCTATGAGACAGCTGTGGATATTAAGAAATCATTCACCCACACAGAGGATGAGGTCAAGGCTTTCAGTGATGTTTTTGTCGGAATACAGCGCTACCTGTTGAGTTTGTCTAAAATATAACAGGGGCAACAACTCGGGAAGGGGGGGGGAAGAGAGTCACAATCCCGGTTTTTAAAATGCTTTTAATAACTACGAATGTAAATTTAACGTAATAGTGATTAAATGTGATCAAATTATTTTAAAAAAAAAAACTTATTTATTGTGAGCCGCACGAAACGAAACTGAGCATATGGTCCTATTGACGGGCCACCATTGGCATAAAAGCCTATAACTTATTTTATTTTTGTTCGATTAACACGTTTATTATTTTTTTTTCGCCCTGAGTTTTGTTAACTCCCACCATGTAAGAGTGCTGTTAGGAATAACAGGAGCGACGAGTCTATTAAGTTGTTCAGACGAATGGAATAGATCATTACTAGGGAGCGACCGATAATCGGATCGGTATCGGTATCGGACCGATATTGGCACTATCGGTTAATATCGGATCGACCGATTTTTGTAGGGAACGACCGATAGTCGAACCGATATTTGCACTATGGGTTAACTATCGGACCGGCCGTTTTTTGGCTGCCGATACATTTATTTGTTTCACAACAGAGTTGCAGAAAAAAATCCGTAAATAACCCAATTCTACAACCAGATCAGACAAGATTTAAAAAAAAAAGGAAAAAAAAAACCCGTACACAGAAATTGTCACGTCCACAAAAATTGCATCAGCCACATGACCTTGAAACAATAGGATTGGCATTTTTTAATTCTAATGTATATCCTTGAATGATACAATTAGTGAACATCTGTGTGTATTTTTTTTTTGGGATGGGAAGTTGGGGGGGGGGGGGTGGGAACAAGACTTACGTGTGGGCGAAGTGTTACGAAATATTACAGGGAAGGGGTGAGCATGGGTTGACATACGTCATTAGCTGTAGCACGAGAAAAACACGTGTTTGGCATTGTTGTTGATTAAAAAAAATATCGGTATCGATATCGGTAAAAATGCTGGGGGAAAAAAAAGGTATCGGTAAAAAGGCATATCGGTCGCTCCCTAATCATTACTGCATCCCTTGTGTTTTAGTCACAATTTAGTGTTACACGTCTGCAGGCCCAGAGACACTTTATGTAAGAGAGGGGTGGATGTTTTATATATGTAAGAGAGGGGTGGATGTTTCATATATGTAAGAGAGGGGTGGATGTTTTAATATATGTAAGAGAGGGGTGGATGTTTCCCATTGGGTTCTATAATGGAAAATAATATTATAATATATATTAATATATTTGCAGGCCGAGAGACACAGAACCTAGGTGAGGGGGTGGGTCGCTGTCCATTGTGTGCTGTAGTAAAATTTGGTTGGTTTGAGAAGAGGTTGGGCCTAATCTGAGATTCCTAGAGGCCCATCATTTTGTTGTCTGTGGCGCCAATGCCTGCTACACCTGTGTCTGTTTGTGACTCGTTGTGGGGCCCGTTTATACTCGTTCTTTTTGGCTTCCATAGCCATCTCAGCGGCTGTTTTGGCGGGCACGCTTCAGGAGGGGGGGATTACTGGCTAAATAAGGCCTACATAGATAACATTCAAGCCTACATCGCTAATGCTCATGCTTTCATAACGAACAGGCCTACATAGCTTACAGTCATGCCTAATTAGCTAACACCCAGTACTAAATAGCTAACAATTAGACCTACATAGCTGACAGTCAGGAATACCTAGCTAGCAGTCAGACCTACATAGCTAACAGTAAGACCTACATAGCAAGCAGTCAGGCCTACGTAGTTAACAAACCTACATGGTACATGGCTAACAGTCAGACCTATATGGTTAACAGACCTACAGAGCTAGCAGTCAGGCATACATAGCTAGCAGTCAGGCCTACATAGCTAGCAGTCTGACCTACATAGCTAGCAGTCAGACCTACATAGCTAGCAGGCCTATATAGCGACCATAGCTAGCTGTCAGACCTACATAACTACCAGAAAGGCACACATAGATAGCGTTCATACCTACATAGCTAACAGTCTGACCTACATAGCTAGCAGTCAGACCTACATAGCTAACAGGCCTATATAGCTACCATAGCTAGCTGTCAGACCTACATAACTACCAGTTAGGCATACATAGATAGCGTTCATACCTACATAGCGAACAGTTAGACCTACATAGTTAACAGACCTATATAGCTAGCAGTCAGGACTACATAGCTGTGACGAGCTAAAGTAGATTTAGAGACAGAGACGATCCCCTTCGACCTTTTAACATAGTAGATATCTAAGAATTAGGATTAGTACGAATAATAGTGACAAGGTGACAGACAACTTAGGGCAAGGTGGGAAACAATAGAATAGTAGACAGCAAAGATGTGAAAACTGGGAGGCGACGTCGGACAGGCTAGTAGGGTTAACAATGACGACCAGGTGACGCTCCTATAAAGATTAGATAATAAGGACAATACTGAAGAGACTGTGACGTACTTAGGGTAGTTAGGGCACGGACATTAGGGGTATAAATAAGGGCTGGATTCGGACATTAGTTAGTCAGAACGAGAGTTAGAGAAGAGAGATAGTTACGAGAGATCTAGTGACGAGAGTTTGAGGGACAGGAATTTTAGTTAGTCAGAGTTGAGGCAGAGCAAATTACTGTGGATTTAAATGTGTATTCGTTTATGGACTTGTTGTATTCTGATGTACATTCATGTAAATAAATCGTTGTACTGACAACGCATCGAGTTTGATTCTATTTTTGAGTTGTGACAAAGGAGTGAGCAAATAAGAGTGAAATAGGCAGACATTAAGCTAAATTGACATCTCTACGTTTGAATTAAAACTTACAACTCATAACATAAACCAAAGGGCCTGAGACGTTTATAGAGCACGAAAAAAGGACCCGCAACAATAGCTAACAGTCAAACCTACATAGATAACAGATCTACATAGCTAGCAGTCAGGCCTACATAGCTAACAGTCAGACCTACACACCTAACAGTCAGACCTATATAGCTAACAGTCTTAAAGAAATGTACTTGTCATGGACCCCGATTAAAAGGACTTCAAAAGTTTAAGGGGGGATAAGAGGGGCAAACATGAAGCATTTTGCCGATTGGCCCCCTTACCCCCAATGTACGTTTTCCTTGGCACCCAGTGTTTAACCCAATGCCACAAAAAAATCTTCCAAAAGATGACGAATAAAAAAAAATAAACATGAATCAATATGGATCATTTGTTTGCAGGCACGCCGAGAGGGGGGGGGGCAGGTGGGGTCATTGCCAGGGGGCCCGCATCTGTAAGGGGCCCCGGCCGCCCCAACCATGTCAATTTTTTCATGATTCATTATTTATTAAGGGGCCCGCATTGATGTCCTGCCCTGGGGCCCTTGTTGGCTCTCGGCGCCCCTGTTTGTTTGGTCTGTTCTAACCCGAGTGTATTTGGTCTGTACTAACCAGAGTTAAACCTTGATTGTATTTGTACTTTTCTAACCAGAGTTAAACCCTGAGTGTATTTGGTCTGTTCTAACCAGGGTTAAACCCTGAGTGTTTTTGGTCTGTTCTAACCCGAGTTAAACCCTGAGTATATACTTATGCAGATAGTGGACAAGTTTCCAAAAATTGGTGGGAAACATTTTGTGAAGTGAAGCTTAACATGTCGTTTCCATTTTTAGCATAGAAATTAAACCTCATAGGATAAACGGTGAAGCAAAGCGTAAAAAAGCAATTCGGGAAGTTGACTTTTCACGGTAGAGAAGACTGATTCCAGTGGCACAACAGGGGGGAGGGGCATTGGCGGCAATTTAAAGTCATCCTGTTATCAGTGACGATCTTGTAATGTAGATGATTCAGATGTTTATCACACTTGCCAACAATAGAGCTGACGAATAGCTTATAATTGAGAAACCGGAAGTACTCTTTCTTAATACCTGTGTCAGTCTGTGTAAAATGTCAACAATGCTTGTCCTAAAAATCGCTCACCCAGCAAACTAATGTAAAATATAAACCAAGATTTAAAATGGCACCAACTACCTAAACTGAACTTGACAAGTGTCATCTGATCTAGCTAAACAATTCAATTTGATCACAAAATTTGAGGGTTTCTCTCGCTTTGGAATCCTGGAAGAGTTTATTCATTTTATGATTTCATCTTATAGCCACAATAAATTTCTAACTCTAACATTAATATAAATCTAATAGTATTTTATTGGAAAAGTATATGCGTGCGCGAGCTCATTAAGTAGTGTGCACGCACAAGCGCACAACGTAGGTGGTGGTGGGAGGGGGGGGTCGCCTAATTTACATTTCCTCTGCTTCAAAACCTTGAACGTGTTTTAAAAAAAACTTAACATCTATTTACCTTTGCAATACAGTCGATTCCGCTTCATTGGGACACATCGGGACCGAGGCTTTTTGTCCCAATTAAGCGGCTGTCCCAATTAAAAATACAAATTTACTATTGGCTTCTTGGTTTGGTTTCTTTGAGATTTGTCCCAAATAAGCGGCTGTCCCAACTAAGCGGTGTCCCAATTAAGCGAAATCCACTGTATATCCACTATCCACCATAGAACTAGCGTGTCACGTCTCACTGCTAGTGCTGAATGACGTCACTTCTAATGGTTCCAACCACTCGATTTTCCATTTGCCGACTTGTTTTAGCCCGCACCCCCCCCCCCGCTCCAGTCAAAGTTGATTATTGGATTTCGATTAAGTGTTTCATTGTTCTTACATTGAGAATGTTTCAAGACTGGTGTGGTACAAGATAAAAAGAAATATTAGATGGAAATAATATATATATGCTGGTTCAATTAATGATATTTATAGGTTATTTTACGTACAATAAGGTCATCAGGTGAATACTTTAGCAAAGAATTTCATCTGACAGATTCTTTTTTTTTAAAATAACTAAGCCTTCGCTAATGTTTAAGCCATAGAATATAAATTATAAAGAATGCGCATCGTCAATTTTTTAAATGGACATTTCTGTAAGCCGCCATATTTATGTTATTATGCTACTGTGTATCAAAATCTATGTCCTTTCTTTAAAGTAGTTATCACAGAACATTTTAAATAGCGTTGCGCATTCAGTATGATATAAAAAAAACAAGCAATTTAAATCTTTTCCGTTTCGGACAAAGGACATTTTAGAGCATTTTCGTGTAAGCAGTGGCTACGGTTACGCCGGACGAAATCCGTTTTTTTTTCCGGGTTACAGCCATAAATTTTTGCTCCACGTGTATGGGTTTTGATAAATAGAGAGGGAAGTAATCATATTGAATAACTGTTACAAAAATAAATAATGATTACGCCCCTTTGATTAGCTTTTATTATTTATATTTAAAATATAAGCAAAAACGGTAAATAAGAAACTCTTATATTTTGGCCCTGGGAGGTCAGATCGGGAAATGGACTTTTGATGTACACTTGGCAGGCTACGACCTACAAAATGATATATACATCATGGTTCTAGGACTTATGGCTGCTGAGATATAGGGCGCTCCTTTATTAATATAGCTTATATAGTAAAAAAAACGGCACTTAAAACGCCCCCTTTTTCGGCCCTCAGAGGTCAGATCGCGAAATGAACCAAGGTGTACACTTGGCAGGTCAAGACCTACAAAATGATATATACATCATGGGTCTAGGACTTATTGTTGTTGAGATCTAGGGTGATGACGGACAGACAGACAGTCAAAACGGGGACAATATAGCAATTTTTTTTTCGAAAATGCTCTAAAAATATAATGTGTTATGGTCTGTATGAATTGTACTTTATGCTAAAAAATCAAGGTACTCCGAAATGAGACATTTTTATAGGATGGGGTAGTGGGGGGGGGGGAGAGACTCGAGCAAGTAATAAAAGCCTGGTAACATGTGGGCCAGTCAACAGCAGACAAACCATTTAAAATTTATTTACCTTGAAACATCTGGACATATACTGAGTAATTATAATTCTATAAATTGTTTTTTTTTTTATGTTTAGTTGTTTAATTAGCTTAGTTAGTCTGTTATTTTCAATTTTTTGTTTATATGTTAACGTTTATTTAATGTTGTGGTTTGTTGCTCTTGTTAAATTTATTACATCGCTAACAAAACGAATACTGAAAGGTTGTTGTTGTTTTTTGTAACAATAAATGGCACAGTTTGTGACAATAAATGACACAGTTTGTGACAATAAATGGCACAGTTTATGTATGTTAGTGGGATGAACGTCCGAGTGGTGTTGATGCTCGGCTGTCGACCAGGCACGCCGAGAGGGGGGCAGGGGGGTCGTTGCCAGGGGGCCCGCATCTGTAAAGGGGCCCGGCCGTCCCGACCATGTCAATTTTTTCACTACTCATTGTTTATTAAGGGGCCCGCAATGATGTCCTGCCCTGGGGCCCTTGTTGGCTCTCGGCGCCCCTGCTGTCGACCTGAGAGTCCTGGGTTCGATCCTCGGTGAGAGCCAAGGGAAATTATCCAGGTCCTAGTGAAAGTTTGTTAATGTCCTATAAGTCCAGCCAGCTTTGAATGTGTACCTGACTTAAGTTGGGGAAGTAAAGGCGGTTTAGCGTTGTGCTAACCACACAATCCCTTCATATGCCGAGGCTAAAGAAACAGATGAATTCTACACTTCTTCTGCAGAGGTTATGGATATCATCTCCTCCCGAACAAAAACAGACTAACACGCACGAAGCCAAATAAAATATTGATGAAAATGAATTGAAAGACGAAATAACAAAACTATGCTCGTATATAAAGTACTGTCTGTTATGGGGGTACTTACAATAAAGTATTTGATGTACTATCTGTTATGGGGGTACTTACAATACAGCTGTTCAATGTGATAGGAAAGCTAGGAGACTGTCTTGGGCCCTCGCTGTAAAGGGGCCCATGTCGGAATTTGTTTACATTACCAACCATAAGAAAAGAGTTATGGTTTGAGCACGTGTAATGGCCTCGGCTTAAATGATTCAGAAATCAAATGTTGAAGCTGAGGCTCCAGTTTTTAAAGACATTTTTTTTTGTGATCGATCGCATTAACAGCTTTTTGCTAAGTGAACCCAACTGACCTTTTCCTAGACACCTACCCCCCACACCACCCTAATGTAATTGCCCAGGGCTCCCAAAAATACCTTTTTTGCATGGGGCCCCACAATTTACCTTGGCCTGATACCCCCCAAATTGAATCTAGTACAGGACCCCAATATAAACCTTAGCAGTGGGTCCCCAAAAAATGTACAGACTAAAACCTTATTTTTTTTTTTTTTTTTTTTTGTAAATTAAGAAATTGAAGGTAGCACCTTTATTATACCTTGGGTGTGCATTGGTTAGCCATGGCCATCTGGATGTATTGGTCAGCAAAGGTACATGCCTGAAAAACCCCAGATCATGGTCATTTTAACGCATAGTCTCATTTTAAATTATCATTTACATTTCATACATTTGAATGTTATATATAGGGTCCTCAACACGGGTAGGCACTGCTTCAGAGAGACGCCCGGCACACATGTGGGATAGCCCGAGAAGATTATATTGTTGTAAAGATGGCTTTGCTAGAGACTGGTACGTTGATTGTTGTAAAGATGGCTTTGCTAGAGACTGTTACGTTGAATGTTGTAAAGATGGCTTTGTTAGATACTGGTACGTTGAATGTTGTAAAGATGGCTTTGATAGAGACTGGTACCGTTGAATGTTGTAAAGATGGCTTTTCTAGTCACGTACCGTTGGGTTATTTCATGCCAGCTATCAAGTTGTGTATTTATTTGTTTTCAATCAACTTTCGTTTCATAAATTGAGCATATTGAATGGAATATGAACGGAGTATGAAAGGAATTCATCATTCAATTTTTTGGCAGATCTATAACGAATGACGATCGTGGGTAAAACTTTTTTTTTCTTTATGATATTCAATATTTTCCGTTAATGTCAGTTAATCGATGTGTTAAATGGAACAAAGTTTGGTGTACACACTAGTCAACTTAATACCCTCGACCTAGGGGGGGTGTGGGGTGGGGGGAGCGGAAGCATATACTATAGTCCCGTACAAATAAAAAGGACCGTGTGTGTGTGGGGGGGGGAGGGGGTTGATAGCTCAGTTATTATTTATTTATAGATTTTCGGATATAAATTAGACATAATTAATAAACTCTGTAATTATCTAGTGAAATAAAAATTAAAGAGTATATTTTCATTTTAAATGCAGCCAGCCATTGTATCATTCTATAAAAATGGTCATGTTTAAGTTTTAGGAAAAACCAAATCTCTGCTTCATACTTCATATGATAGAACAGATCTGTTTCATTGTAATCCTGCGAGGATTAAAACGTTTTGAAATAAATAACAAAAATGGTGCGAAATATTCAACATTTTTTGAAGTTATATTTTAATAAATAAACAGATCATGTGTTTATGTGTTTGTTTGTTATTTATTAAACGCTTATTAGTTGAATTATGTTGTGTAGTTTTCTATTCTTGAAATCTGTACTTTTGTGTATGCGGGGATTCTTTTCATTTCCCCTTTACTGAAGCCATTTGTTATAGTTACAGTCAAATAGATTAAAAAGGTCTATTTTTCTTTTGTCAAACTAAATGTTTAATGTTTTTAGACTGACTGGATCACTTTTAAAGTGGGATTGTACTTTTAAAAATAGTTTTTCTATGATATCACTCAACTCCGCATAACGAGCGAAACGTTAGTTACATTGTTGATTCAGTTAGTTTGGAATTTCACACAATAATCCTTAATTAATTTTTTTTTTAAAGGAACGAAAAAGTCTATAAATAATGTAATGTGTAAGAAATTAGTGTAGATAAAAAATGAATAAATCTAAGAAAAATCATCACGATAAATTATTTCAAAAAGTGGTCTGATACAAATCTCTTTTTTTCTTGCAAGTCAACAATGGTTAACTTAAGAAAGTAAACTTTACTGTTTAACTGCACTTCTATAAAATTAAATCATTTTATGTCAAACAAATTCCGCCAGACGGTTAAAACTCAGAATTACGGTCAAAACGTCGGATAAGGAAAATATTCTATTTCCACTTTAGTGTCAATAATATTAATACATCCACTTTCACATAAACATTCTTTCAAAAATAATTTATAAAGGTTCACAAATTTAGCAAACACGAATATTAAAGAAGATTCTAAAAATATTAAATGAAGATAAAGCCTATATATTTCAAATTCCTAAATATAAAACTTTGTTCAGAATTTAGTTAACACAATTTTTATAAGGGACTGCGACATTTTTCAAAAAGAAAAAAAAACTACGAATTTTTCTAAAAATGAAGATTTCAATAAGTCAATTGTTCTTTAAGTGTGGGCAGTGAACGACCTGTGGATTACAGACGAATCTTAGGTAAATCGCCACAAAATGTTAATTTATAACTAATAGAATATTCAATGTTTTATAATAGGTTTCGAAGTTTGTGGAGCCGACATCATTGTATGAATTTGTGGAGCCGATATCACTGCATGAATTTGTGGAGCCGATATCACTGCATGAATTTGTGGAGCCGATATCATTGTATGAATTTGTGGAGCCGATATCACTGCATGAATTTGTGGAGCCGATATCACTGCATGAATTTGTGGAGCCGATATCACTGCATGAATTTATCCTATATAAAAAAATCACAGATTCGTTGACCGTTTACTGAAAATGGTTTAATACTTTTACTCGGTCGTTCTAATGTAAACAATATTGAAAAGAAATAGACTATTTCCTTTAAATGGTATTTTTTTTTAGTTAATTATCAGTTAAGTCTGCTTTCAATAAACCAAAACGTACAAATTTTAGTGATATTTTCCCTATTTTTAAAAACTAGTAAACAACCGAAATGTTGGAACATTTCATGTGTGGTCTTGCAATGATTTCTATAGAAGATTGCACTTTAGGTTTCAATATATCTTATATGTTGCTGGGTCCATACAGCGCTGTTTAAAGTAAGGAACTTGTGTATCCCTGCACTTTCTTTATAAATATTATGAAGTGAAATGTTTCTTTCGCTGAATAGCTCAGTATGAAAGAGAAGAAAAAAAAACATTGTCGCATCACTCAAATTATTTATTTTTTTGTTAATCATATCGAATTGAAATGTTAGTCATAAATGGGAGCATTGAAAAATGTATAACTTAATCGCTCTACCATTCTTAAAATGAATATTATCAGTTGTTGTATTCTAAGTTATTCAGAATTATCAAATTATAACTTTTTCAACCACGTACATACGTATTTGTTTACACTTTTCAAATAAATTTATTATGTGTAGCCAAATCAATTTGTTTCCTTCTAATAAAACCCTTGAATTTATAAGTACTACGTTGATCAGTTGTTTTTAATTAAACTATTTTTTTTACATCTATTATACTGAATATGTTATATTAGTTATTTAATTAATATTGTTTTTATTGTTAGTTTGTTGGGCTTAATGTCCTGTCTTTGTCATTGTTTAGTACATCAGGCAATTGATCTAATATTTGCCTAATATTTATATTTACCTACATTGGTATAATCTTTACATCGTCCTTATATCTACACTTTACATGCATTGACCTAATACTTACATTTTACATTTGCCTAATATGTATAGTGCTCAATGAATCTGTAAAGACGAGAAATGCATCAACTCAATTGTGCTTGTAGCCACCCCCACGTCCCCCCCCCCACCCCCGTACCCCCAATACCGTTCTTAAGAGTTTTTGGGTTTGTACTTTTTAATTAAAGCGCACCTCACGTAAGTTCAGCTTTACGACGTGTTTGATTACGCTGTGATACAAGAAAACGATTTTTCTTGGTTATTGAATGGCTTAACAGCTTGGGCCAAAAGCAAATGACAATTTTTTTTTTTAATGTTTTGAATAAACAAGCCAGTTACGGTACACAAATCTAACAACTTGTTCATTTTCTGCGAGAAAAATTAGCATAAAATGAAAACCTTCTCTCCATTTGGTATATGTAATACTCCTCTCTGGGGTCACTTTTCAACCAAGATAATTCGTTTAGAGTAATAGACTGATGAACACCAAACTCGTTCCTATCAAATGTAATACAATGCACGATAACGTATAAGTCATTTTTTCTCCTTATTTTCAATGTCTTTAAAAATCAATGATTGAATTTTCGTTAGAGAAATTCAGGGAATGTCACCATCTGTTTCAACACCAGACGGAGACACATAGTGTAGTCATTTATGATCGGTAACCACGACCACCATTGGTTGTGTTGTTTTGTCTTCGACTAACCATAAAAAAAAGCCTCTGACCGCCATCCTTACCTCCCTTATTTATATTTTCTCTTATTCCCTGTTCCGACGGGCTTTTGTTTTCACTATATATGTCACTTCCGATTTACGATTTACTCCTTTTTAACAGCCCTGAATTACATGTAATTTTATGGTGTTATATATGGAAAGTAAATAAATGCCGTGCTTAACTACTAGAATAACTCAGAAAACGAAGTTAACAAGTTTAAACTCGTTCCTATTCTAAATTGTTCAATCTTTAAATCATCTTTTTTTTATCTTTATATAAAATGGATAGATCCGTTTCTGAAAGCCCCACAAAAACTAGATATTTTGCATTTGTTTTCAGTCAGTAAAGTGAGGCGTTTGTTGTACTCATGTACAGCAATAAACTCTGCTACCGTATGGACGGAGGTAATCTGACTTGTTTGCATACAATGAAACGTCAGAATTTCTTTTCATATCACCAAAGATGGATGGATCTGTTCCAGGATCTCCGCAATCTAGATATTTCCATATTGTTTCTCTGCCGGCCAGTGTCAGTATATCTTTACTTAGTTATAAAACAACAGCAGAATCTCAAATTATTCATTTGCAGACATTCGCTCAAATTACTAATCGATCTAGTTTGGAAAAACTTTGTTTTTAAAATCCAATGAAATTGATAAATTCTCACTGACCCTCACAAACCCGATTTTTCATAAGTTTTATTCGTCCGTCAGGGGCTTCATCTGAAGTACTTAAATACAGCGGCGTAGCGTGGGTATCGGCCGCCCAGGGCGGAAGACGATTTTGCCACCCTTTCATTTAGGTATTTCAATTTAATCTATATATTTTTGCCGCCCCCCCCCCAAAAAGTAATAAAAAGTGCCGCCCGGAGCGGACCGCACCCACCGCCCCCACCCAGGTACGCCACTGTTTAAGTATAAAATCCGAAAATTAGTTCTGAAAAAAAATTTGAATTCCAAATCGTTTATGTTCCGAATCAAAATTTTCCCTATTATCAAAGTAAAAATATAAATGGATCTGTTACACTAACATGATTTTCAATTTTTCTTTTATTCGAAAATAAAATCGTTGTTTTGAATCTCTGTGGCATGTTTTTGGAAAATGCACCCGTCGCAATGCAAAGAACATTAAAGGAGCGAAACAAGACATTGAAAAACAATGATGTACATGTATTTTGATAATTTTTTGTATAGGCGAGCTTAACAGTACGCGAGGCCTAATGCGAGGAGATGAGCTAGTCTGTTGCGAGTGTCGTATGTGAGGCTTCAGACAAACGTCTAGTTTTCCTACTTTTAGGGAAAACAAATTCTCCAATCGTGGACATCCTCTGCAGACAGAATCTCTTCAGGCGTGGGTGCCATTTCATTTGTGCTGCCCCCCCCCCCCCCAGCTGCCACTCAGACCGCTTCTGTGTTTAAGCATTCTACGGACAACCTGTTTATATGAACTTTAATGGTAAAAGTACTATTGTTTGCATCTTTTAAAAAAAATATAACACTAAAGAAATAAAAAGCTTCAACTTAGCACCGAAATAAGTTGCAAAATAAATATAGGGCAATGTCACTACAAAGAGAAATGTTATAAATTGCATAAAGATAGCATGATCGCCAATGGAAAGTACTTAAATACTATAAAAACAGAAATACCACGATAGAATTTTAAAACATCTTCGTATTCTAACTAATTTTAGTATATCTTGTTCGGTTTCCTAGTTGTTTGATCTATGTGGTGTTTGATCTATAAGGTGTTTGGTTTTCGAAAAGTGGGGGAGGCATTTTAAAACCCCTCCCCGCAGTGGCGTAGTAAGGATGGGGGCCAGAGGGCATCAGGCCCCGGGCGCGACTCACAAAGGGGCGCTAAATGATATATTTTAATATATTATTATATGGTTTTCGAATTGGGGGTGGTGCTAAAAAGGGATTGTGCCCCGGGCGCGAGTTAAGCTCTCTACGCCACTGCCGTCCCGTGAGATGTAAACGCTGTCTACGCTACTGAGTACCGCCGTCATTTTCCTTTGTTTGAATATCTGTATACAGAAAAAAATTGATGAAGACAAAAATTATACATGCATCCGTCATGGGCGTCGCTAGGAATTTTTAACAGGGGGGGGGGCAAAATTTTCCAGGGGGGGGGGCAAATAACAACTTTATGACATTTTTTTAAATGTAAGGGGGGGTGGCAATTGCCCTCCTATTATATGACATTTTATCAAAATGTAAGTTGCCCCCCTTGCCACCCATGAATACACTCATGGTATCGGTTCATATTAGTCCCGACTGTAAACTTCTACAACAATAGATAACGTATTAGTGTCCCATCTACCAACAAAAAATGAAAACCACCGTTGGCTTTGTTTTATTTGCCATTAGTTAAACCTTTGAAGCCTTCCAAAACCTCCGAGTGGCAGTCTTTGTTTCTTTGTTGTTGCTAGGCATTTCAGTGACCTTTGGAGGAACTGCTCGAAGTGCCGCAGCTAATTACACACACACACCCAAACACAGACCACTTTCTCTGCGCACTTGAAGAGAGCTTTGCCAGTCGATATCGTATGTGAGAAGGTGTGTTCCTTGGTGTGTGTGTGTGTTTATTTATATGTGTGTGTGTGTGTGTGTGTGTGTGTGTGTGTGTGTGTTAGCGTGTTCGTCTGTGAGATTAAATATTGATATCAGCCGGAACAGAATCGCAGGAATCGTCGACCGTAAATCTTTATCTTATCTTTATGATCGCAATCACGTTCATGCAACTCAAATGGTTAACTTAAACATTCAAGCCAGTACATTTAAGGATAGAAGTTACAAGTATTCCATAAAAATGGAAGCTGCAAAACATTTCTGATCCTCCACATACCTCCCAGCATATTTCTATTTCTCCCTCATACACACACACACACACACATGCACACCAGGCAGGGCCGGCCTTACGAATTGCGGTACCCAAATTAACGGAGGCTTGCGAGGGCCCTCTTACAACTATTAATATAAATGTAAATTGTGAGGCCTCTGCCAGGGGTGGGGCCCCATTTGGAGCAATTGGTCAAATCGGCCTACCAAGGTCGGTCCTGCAAGAAAGCTACTGACATCAAAACTTGGGACCCTGACAAACTCAACCAACTCGGGCCATATTAGGGTTAAGGTCTGTTAAGGGTTAAGGTCAGTTGAGGGTAAAGGTCTGTTGAGGGTAAAGGTCATTTGAGGGTTAATGTCAGTTGAGACCTCAGTTTCAGAAGAAAATATTGCCGCCACCCCCCCCTTAAAAAACCCAGAGACGGGTGGGGGTGGGAGGTGGGGGGGATATACACTGGAGTGTCGCTGCCATCACCCCGTCTCTGACTGGGGCTACTGTTGTCACATCTAATCCAGTATTTAGAATGAGTTGTCACATCTAATCCAGTATTTAGAATGTGTTGTCACATCTAATCCAGTATTTAGAAGCAATACGTAACTGAACGAAGTACAA
>JAGDYQ010000073.1:3562601-3796734 GCA_021962125.1 Bulinus truncatus
CCCTGGTTGTAACAATGCAGGAGAAATACATTAGTAAGCATAAGTAATAGGAGCATTTCTTGTTTACATAATGAACTAATAAACAGTCCTACAATTAGCAAACGAGTTCACGCGTAACTCGTATTTAAATATTTGTATGCTTTGTTTGATAGCTGTGAATTAGCTTCGAAGTATGATGACTTAATTAACCTCAACATTTGAATTTCTGAAAGGGGTGGGGGTTGAGAAAGTAGAATCACATCATCAGCAAAAGAATATTAAAATATAAATTAAATACACCCCCCCCCCGGGCTATGAATTGAGCGATTCTAATACATCACCGTTCAGTGTTCTGGTCTGCTATCCGGATAAGTGTATTAATATTTTATCTTTTACCAGAGCGTTATCCCCCCCCCCTTCCCCCCGTTCTATTCATTTTGTCATAAAGAAAAAGATTGTTAAAATATCATGGGATTTCATTTGAACGTATTATGAATTCCCAAGGTTCAGTTCACCAAATATCAACAAGGACAAACCGGTATATTTTATTTCACTATATTTAAAAGTAAAAAAAAAATCCATGGTGAGCTTTCTTATTGTTATTGTCCTGAACACTCAATCGAATTCATTGATCGATGAACGTGAATGCCAAGTCTGCAGATCGCGTTAATTGAACATTCGCCTGGCAAAGTTTGGGTGGGCATGGGAGAGGAGGAGGAGGAGGGGGGGGGGAAGGAGAAGCAAATCTTGGTTTGTATGCTACACTGTGTAGTATTTGGGGGGGGGAAGGAGAAGCAAATCTTGGTTTGTATGCTACACTGTGTGGTATTGGGGGGGGGAAGGAGAAGCAAATCTTGGTTTGTATGCTACACTGTGTGGTATTGGGGGGGAAGGAGAAGCAAATCTTGGTTTGTATGCTACACTGTGTGGTATTGGGGGGGAAGGAGAAGCAAATCTTGGTTTGTATGCTACACTGTGTGGTATTGGGGGGAAGGAGAAGCAAATCTTGGTTTGTATGCTACACTGTGTGGTATTAGGGTAGTGAAGTAGAAGCAAATCTTGGTTTGTATGCTACACTGTGTGGTATTGGGGGGGGGAAGTAGAAGCAAATCTTGGTTTGTATGCTACTGGTATTAGGGGAAGAGAAGCAACTGTGTAGTGGTATTGGGGGGGAAGGAGAAGCAAATCTTGGTTTGTATGCTACACTGTGGTATTGGGGGAAGGAGAAGCAAATCTTGGTTTGTATGCTACACTGTGTGGTATTGGGGGGAAGGAGAAGCAAATCTTGGTTTGTATGCTACACTGTGTGGTATTGGGGGGGGGAAGGAGAAGCAAATCTTGGTTTGTATGCTACACTGTGTGGTATTGGGGGGGAAGGAGAAGGGTTTGGAAGGATTGGGGGTAATGGAGAAGCAAATCTTGGTTTGTATGCTACACTGTGTGGTATTGGGGGGAAGGAGAAGCAAATCTTGGTTTGTATGCTACACTGTGTGGTATTGGGGGGAAGGAGAAGCAAATCTTGGTTTGTATGCTACACTGTGTGGTATTGGGGGGGAAGGAAGGAAGCAAATCTTGGTTTGTATGCTACACTGTGTGGTATTGGGGGGGAAGGAGAAGCAAATCTTGGTTTGTATGCTACACTGTGTGGTATTGGGGGGGGAAGGAGAAGCAAATCTTGGTTTGTATGCTACACTGTGTGGTATTGGGGGGAAGGAGAAGCAAATCTTGGTTTGTATGCTACACTGTGTGGTATTGGGAGGGGGAAGGAGAAGCAAATCTTGGTTTGTATGCTACACTGTGTGGTATTGGGGGGGGAAGGAGAAGCAAATCTTGGTTTGTATGCTACACTGTGTGGTATTGGGGGGGAAGGAGAAGCAAATCTTGGTTTGTATGCTACACTGTGTGGTATTGGGGGGAAGGAGAAGCAAATCTTGGTTTGTATGCTACACTGTGTGGTATTGGGGGGGAAGAGGAAGCCAATCTTGGTTTGTATGCTACACTGTGTGGTATTGGGGGGAGGAGAAGCAAATCTTGGTTTGCATGCTACACTGTGTGGTATTAAGGGGGGGAAGTAGAAGCAAATCTTGGTTTTTGTATGCTACACTGTGTGGTATTGGGGGGAAGGAGAAGCAAATCTTGGTTTGTATGCTACACTGTGTGGTATTGGGGGGAAGGAGAAGCAAATCTTGGTTTGTATGCTACACTGTGTGGTATTAGAGGGGGGAAGGAGAAGCAAATCTTGGTTTGTGTGCTACACTGTGTGGTATTGGGGGGAAGGAGAAGCAAATCTTGGTTTGTATGCTACACTGTGTGGTATTGGGGGGGGAAGGAGAAGCAAATCTTGGTTTGTATGCTACACTGTGTGGTATTGGGGGGGAAGGAGAAGCAAATCTTGGTTTGTATGCTACACTGTGTGGTATTGGGGGGAAGGAGAAGCAAATCTTGGTTTGTATGCTACACTGTGTGGTATTGGGAGGGGAAGGAGAAGCAAATCTTGGTTTGTATGCTACACTGTGTGGTATTGGGGGGAAGTAGAAGCAAATCTTGGTTTGTATGCTACACTGTGTGGTATTAAAGAGAAGTCAATCTGGTTTGTATGCTACACTGTGTGGTATGGGGGGGGAAGAAAGCAAATCTGGGTTTGTATGTACACTGTGTGGTATTGGGGGGAAGGAGAAGCAAATCTTGGTTTGTATGCTACACTGTGTGGTATGGGGGGGGAAGGAGAAGCAAATCTTGGTTTGTATGCTACACTGTGTGGTATTGGGGGGAAGGAGAAGCAAATCTTGGTTTGTATGCTACACTGTGTGGTATTGGGGGGGGAAGGAGAAGCAAATCTTGGTTTGTATGCTACACTGTGTGGTATTGGGGGGGGAAGGAGAAGCAAATCTTGGTTTGTATGCTACACTGTGTGGTATTGGGGGGAAGGAGAAGCAAATCTTGGTTTGTATGCTACACTGTGTGGTATATGCTACACTGTGGGGGGGAAGGAGAAGCAAATCTTGGTTTGTATGCTACACTACACTGTGTGGTATTTGGGGGGGGAAGGAGAAGCAAATCTTGGTTTGTATGCTACACTGTGTGGTATTGGGGGGGGGGAAGGAGAAGCAATTCTTGGTTTGTATGCTACACTGTGTGGTATTGGGGGGGGGGAAGTAGAAGCAAATCTTGGTTTGTATGCTACACTGTGTGGTATTGGGGGGAAGGAGAAGCAAATGTTGGTTTGTATGCTACACTGTGTGGTATTGGGGGGGAAGAAAGCAAATCTTGGTTTGTATGCTACACAATGTGTGGTATTGGGGGGAAGGAGAAGCAAATCTTGGTTTGTATGCTACACTGTGTGGTATTGGGGGGGGAAGGAGAAGCAAATCTTGGTTTGTATGCTACACTGTGTGGTATTGGGGGGGGAAGGAGAAGCAAATCTTGGTTTGTATGCTACACTGTGTATTAGGGGGGAAGCAAATGTTGGTATTGCACACTGGGGGGGAAGGAGAAGCAAATCTTGGTTTGTATGCTACACTGTGTGGTATTGTGGGGGAAGGAGAAGCAAATCTTGGTTTGTATGCTACACTGTATGGTATTGGGGGGGGGAAGGAGAAGCAAATCTTGGTTTGTTTGCTACACTGTGTGGTATTGGGGGGGGAAGGAGAAGCCAATCTTGGTTTGTATGCTACACTGTGTGGTATTGGGGGGAAGGAGAAGCAAATCTTGGTTTGTATGCTACACTGTGTGGTATTGGGGGAAGGAGAAGCCAAACTTGGTTTGTATGCTACACTGTGTGGTATTGGGGGGGAAGGAGAAGCAAATCTTGGTTTGTATGCTACACTGTGTGGTATTTGGGGGGGGGGAAGGAGAAGCAAATCTTGGTTTGTATGCTACACTGTGGTATTGGGGGGAAGGAGAAGCAAATCTTGGTTTGTATGCTACACTGTGTGGTATTGGGGGGAAGGAGAAGCAAATCTTGGTTTGTATGCTACACTGTGTGGTATTGGGGGGGGAAGGAGAAGCAAATCTTGGTTTGTATGCTACACTGTGTGGTATTGGGGGGGAAGGAGAAGCAAATCTTGGTTTGTATGCTACACTGTGTGGTATTGGGGGGGAAGGAGAAGCAAATCTTGGTTTGTATGCTACACTGTGTGGTATTGGGGGGAAGGAGAAGCAAATCTTGGTTTGTATGCTACACTGTGTGGTATTGGGGGGGAAGGAGAAGCAAATCTTGGTTTGTATGCTACACTGTGTGGTATTGGGGGGGGAAGGAGAAGCAAATCTTGGTTTGTATGCTACACTGTGTGGTATTGGGGGGAAGGAAGAAGCAAATCTTGGTTTGTATGCTACACTGTGTGGTATTGGGGGGGGAAGGAGAAGCAAATCTTGGTTTGTATGCTACACTGTGTGGTATTGGGGGGGGGGAAGGAGAAGCAAATCTTGGTTTGTATGCTACACTGTGTGGTATTGGGGGGGGAAGGAGAAGCAAATCTTGGTTTGTATGCTACACTGTGTGGTATTGGGGGAAGGAGAAGCAAATCTTGGTTTGTATGCTACACTGTGTGGTATTGGGGGGGGAAGGAGAAGCCAATCTTGGTTTGTATGCTACACTGTGTGGTATTGGGGGGGGAAGGAGAAGCAAATCTTGGTTTGTATGCTACACTGTGTGGTATTGGGGGGGAAGGAGAAGCAAATCTTGGTTTGTATGCTACACTGTGTGGTATTGGGGGGAAGGAGAAGCAAATCTTGGTTTGTATGCTACACTGTGTGGTATTGGGGGGGGAAGGAGAAGCAAATCTTGGTTTGTATGCTACACTGTGTGGTATTGGGGGGAAGGAGAAGCAAATCTTGGTTTGTATGCTACACTGTGTGGTATTGGGGGGGGGGGGAAGGAGAAGCAAATCTTGGTTTGTATGCTACACTGTGTGGTATTGGGGGGGGAAGGAGAAGCAAATCTTGGTTTGTATGCTACACTGTGTGGTATTGGGGGGGGAAGGAGAAGCAAATCTTGGTTTGTATGCTACACTGTGTGGTATTGGGGGGGGGAAGGAGAAGCAAATCTTGGTTTGTATGCTACACTGTGTGGTATTGGGGGGGGAAGGAGAAGCAAATCTTGGTTTGTATGCTACACTGTGTGGTATTGGGGGGGAAGGAGAAGCAAATCTTGGTTTGTATGCTACACTGTGTGGTATTGGGGGGGAAGGAGAAGCAAATCTTGGTTTGTATGCTACACTGTGTGGTATTTGGGGGGGGAAGGAGAAGCAAATCTTGGTTTGTATGCTACACTGTGTGGTATTGGGGGGGAAGGAGAAGCAAATCTTGGTTTGTACTGTGTGGTATTACACTGTGTGGTATTGGGGGGAAGGAGAAGCAAATCTTGGTTTGTATGCTACACTGTGTGGTATTTGGGGGGGGAAGGAGAAGCAAATCTTGGTTTGTATGCTACACTGTGTGGTATTGGGGGGAAGGAGAAGCAAATCTTGGTTTGTATGCTACACTGTGTGGTATTGGGGGGGGAAGGAGAAGCAAATCTTGGTTTGTATGCTACACTGTGTGGTATTGGGGGGGGAAGGAGAAGCAAATCTTGGTTTGTATGCTACACTGTGGTATTGGGGGGGGGAAGGAGAAGCAAATCTTGGTTTGTATGCTACACTGTGGTATTGGGGGGAAGGAGAAGCAAATCTTGGTTTGTATGCTACACTGTGTGGTATTGGGGGGGGAAGGAGAAGCAAATCTTGGTTTGTATGCTACACTGTGTGGTATTGGGGGGGGAAGGAGAAGCAAATCTTGGTTTGTATGCTACACTATGTGGTATTGGGGGGGGAAGGAGAAGCAAATCTTGGTTTGTATGCTACACTGTGTGGTATTGGGGGGAAGGAGAAGCAAATCTTGGTTTGTATGCTACACTGTGTGGTATTGGGGGGAAGGAGAAGCAAATCTTGGTTTGTATGCTACACTGTGTGGTATTGGGGGGGGAAGGAGAAGCAAATCTTGGTTTGTATGCTACACTGTGTGGTATTGGGGGGGGAAGGAGAAGCAAATCTTGGTTTGTATGCTACACTGTGTGGTATTGGGGGGGGGGAAGGAGAAGCAAATCTTGGTTTGTATGCTACACTGTGTGGTATTGGGGGGGGAAGGAGAAGCAAATCTTGGTTTGTATGCTACACTGTGTGGTATTGGGGGGGAAGGAGAAGCAAATCTTGGTTTGTATGCTACACTGTGTGGTATTGGGGGGAAGGAGAAGCAAATCTTGGTTTGTATGCTACACTGTGTGGTATTGGGGGGGAAGGAGAAGCAAATCTTGGTTTGTATGCTACACTGTGTGGTATTGGGGGGGGAAGGAGAAGCAAATCTTGGTTTGTATGCTACACTGTGTGGTATTGGGGGGAAGGAGAAGCAAATCTTGGTTTGTATGCTACACTGTGTGGTATTGGGGGGGGAAGGAGAAGCAAATCTTGGTTTGTATGCTACACTGTGTGGTATTGGGGGGGGGAAGGAGAAGCAAATCTTGGTTTGTATGCTACACTGTGTGGTATTGGGGGGAAGGAGAAGCAAATCTTGGTTTGTATGCTACACTGTGTGGTATTGGGGGGGGAAGGAGAAGCAAATCTTGGTTTGTATGCTACACTGTGTGGTATTGGGGGGAAGGAGGGGGTATGCTACACTGTGTGGTATTGGGGGGGGAAGGAGAAGCAAATCTTGGTTTGTATGCTACACTGTGTAGGTATTGGGGGAAGGAGAAGCAAATCTGGTTTGTATGCTACACTGTGTGGTATTTGGGGGGGAAGGAGAAGCAAATCTTGGTTTGTATGCTACACTGTGTGGTATTGGGGGAAGGAGAAGCAAATCTTGGTTTGTATGCTACACTGTGTGGTATTGGGGGGGGAAGGAGAAGCAAATCTTGGTTTGTATGCTACACTGTGTGGTATTGGGGGGGAAGGAGAAGCAAATCTTGGTTTGTATGCTACACTGTGTGGTATTGGGGGGAAGGAGAAGCAAATCTTGGTTTGTATGCTACACTGTGTGGTATTGGGGGGAAGGAGAAGCAAATCTTGGTTTGTATGCTACACTGTGTGGTATTGGGGGGAAGGAGAAGCAAATCTTGGTTTGTATGCTACACTGTGTGTGGTATTGGGGGGAAGTAGAAGCAAATCTTGGTTTGTATGCTACACTGTGTGGTATTGGGGGGAAGGAGAAGCAAATCTTGGTTTGTATGCTACACTGTGTGGTATTGGGGGGAAGGAGAAGCAAATCTTGGTTTGTATGCTACACTGTGTGGTATTGGGGGGGGAAGGAGAAGCAAATCTTGGTTTGTATGCTACACTGTGTGGTATTGGGGGGGGAAGGAGAAGCAAATCTTGGTTTGTATGCTACACTGTGTGGTATTGGGGGGGAAGGAGAAGCAAATCTTGGTTTGTATGCTACACTGTGTGGTATTGGGGGGGGAAGGAGAAGCAAATCTTGGTTTGTATGCTACACTGTGTGGTATTGGGGGGGGGAAGGAGAAGCAAATCTTGGTTTGTATGCTACATTGTGTGGTATTGGGGGGGGGGAAGGAGAAGCAAATCTTGGTTTGTATGCTACATTGTGTGGTATTGGGGGGGGAGGGGATTGGGGGCGGGGCTAGGCAGGAATAAGGTCGTGAGCCAGGACGGGTCCGATGCAGGAAAATGTTTTGAATCTTAAGCGCAGTCCGTGGGTTTTTGTCCCCGGGGCCCGGGTGGTTGTCTCTATGGCGAGTCGACTGTGGGAGGGGGAGATATAGAAATATTAGGAAAGACCAAAAAAAAAAATGCTGGGAAGCTTTCAGTTTAATATAAATGGCTCTAATAGAGAATCGGATTTAAATTGGTTGGGGTGCCCTGGGCGCGGCAAGAAATATTTTGGACCCCATTTTTAGAGAAAAAGACAAGAGAAAAAAAACAAGTAAAATTACGATAAAGCTGGGGAGGGTGGGGGGTCATCTAGTTGTTGGAGCCCATGGCGCGCGCTCGATGCGTCAGCTGTTAAATCCGTCGCTGGTTCTTTATCAAAAGATATCAATCAGCTTGTCTTCACCACCATAGCAGCAGAGTGTCACAACAAAGGATTTGGGGGCCCCTGCATTTGGACATTCGACACCATGACATGAGATAATGTACTAAATTTTTATGTAAAAAAAATTTTGGGGCCTCCCCTCAAGCTGAGGCCCGGGGGAACTTTCGAATTAGGACCCCCCATCACCCTAGTTACGCCTCAGGATCATAACGTGGAGCTGATAACTGAATATTTATACTAGGTATAATGTAATCCAGATAGTAGTTTTTAGATTATCTTTTACATTGGTTACAATAATAGATTTGTGTCTTAAGTAATAAGTAGTGCATGTAATGATTTGTTACACAATAGATTTATTACACAATAATAAATTTGTGTCTTAAGTAATAAGTAGTGCATGTAATGATTTGTTACACAATAGATTTGTTACACAATAATAAATTTGTGCCTTAAGTAATAAGTAGTGCATGTAATGATTTGTTACACAATAGATTTGTTACACAATAATAAATTTGTGCCTTAAGTAATAAGTAGTGTATGTAATGATTTGTTACAAAATAACCTAAATGATTCCCGATCTCGCTTCCAATTTTTTAAAGTAGGTCGTGCTTGGAATTAATTGAGCAAATAATGTAATGCATTACCGGTAAACCATTATAGTAAAGTTATATTGCACTCAAGTATTTTGTTTTGTCTTGTCAGTGATCGATTTTTGGATGATCATTTTGAAATGATTTAAACATTATCTTTATGCTTGACCGGGAATGGCTTGCTTCAAATGAAGCTTGATGTTTTATTATATATGTATTTGTTAACGGTAGACTTCAGTTTCAAAGACATTATCAAGTCTTAGTTACATAGTTTTTTTTTTCAAGTGTGTATATATTGTCATGGTTTGTTAATGTCATATTTATCGCAACCCTGATTTCGGCTACATATTAATTAATTGTCTAGATTTATCTATAGATTTATTTCAATGAATACATCTATTTTTATCCAGCTTTGAAATTGTCTTTTTTGTACAAATATAAAAAAATATATAAAAAAAATAGTTATTGATTAATACGTTATTATACTTGGAGATTCAAAGAAAATCAATTTCTGTTGCACGATGATTTACAAACCATGGTCTTGTAACTATAAATGGCGGATCAAGAGGGTACACAGGAAATAGTTTCACATTTCACTGTACTAGTCATTTTTTTTCTCTCCGAATGTTTTAAAAGATATCAACTCCTTCCTAGTCGCGTAACTTGCCGGTGGCGGTATGGGAAGTCTGTTACTGCCGGGCGGCACTGACATTGTCGGTATTTCCCCCACTTTAGCTCATAAAGGGGAGTGGTAAACTACATTGCTCTATAAGTTCTGGATTGAACCTACCGCTATATCAGGTATTAACAGACAATTCTTTCTCATGAAGAAAAAGCTTGTTAAAATATTATGGGATTTCATTCGAACGTATTTATGAATTCCCAAGATTCACTTCAACAGATATCAACAAGTACAAACCGGTATATGCTATTTAACCATATTTAAAATTAAAAAAAAAAATATCCATGGTGAGCTTTCTTTTTCCATAAATCCCTTTGTGCTCAACGGAGATCGAACGAGAGACCCTCAGGTCAACATTCGAGTGTTTTTACCACACGACCATCCTTCCACACAACACATTTAATTCAGTTTTTGTCGTGGCTGTTACGTCATACTATTTTCCGTTAGGATGGCTCTGTACTATAGAGACCCCCCCCCCCCTTTCACCCTGCATGTTGGGTGAAAAGTTTTCTCAACACTGTAGTTGAGCTTTTTAGACCAGTGGTCATTTAATTTATTTTAGTGTCCGCACAAACCATGGCGCTCTCTGCTAAAACCATGAGTGTAAAAAAATCGCCCCAAGGTACAAAAAGTTACAACCAAATATCTATATCTCCCGTGGTGCTTCCATTGTCCATTGCACTATCGTCTATGGTAGGGACGAAAGAAGGGCACCATAGACACCGTCTCATGAGTTGGTTTACAGGATCTAATAGATTTCGCCTCATCCTTACAGTGGCGTCACACACACACACACACACACACACACACACACACACACACACAGTTAGCGGACTCTCCTCCCCGGTTGTAAATATAGAGACGGATTTAACGGCGGGTACACCATCCGCACGCCTCGGGGCTCGCGACTTCTAAAGACCCCCCCCCAGCCAAAAATTATACTAGTAGCTTAATTTTATCTGGTCTGTTTTTGTTTTTAAAGAAGACCAATATTTTCTTCAGAGTTATACGTTAATAAAGCTAGTGAATCTAATTATGTAAACCCTCATGTGTTTTGTTAATCGAACTGGTGGCGTAACTATCGTTAGTGCTATACAATTTCCTTGCTAAAAATACTGAAGTGGCGAAGATGCCGCCCCGTACAAGTGGCAAAGAAGGTGGTGCTGCCCATGCGGAACACCCCCTTCGCCCTTCCATATTTACGCCAGTGAATTTGATCAATGTGAATCATCAAACAACGGGGCATTAAACCCACAGACTTTGAATGTGGTTGAATTAAACACACGTCACGTGAAATCTTAAACAAGAAAAAACAAAACAAAACAACAATAGTAATAATAAAAAAAACAAAGAGTTCACCCGGACAACCTAACAAATGTAGCCCCCCCCCCTCCAAGGCCCCCCTCCCCTATTGCTCATTAAACTGCTAACACACTGTACCATCACACACAGACGTGTATGAACACACTTATAACAAACCATCACACGTCCTGTTGTGTCTCTCTTAATATATCGGTTCATCTGACAGCTGACACATTGGCAACTAACTAACACAATACATGTATGCCGTTCTCTCTCTCTCTCTCTCTCTTTCTCTCACACACACACACTCACTGACTGACTCATTCTCTCTCTCTCTCTCTCTCTCTCTCTCTCTCTCTCTGTATGTATATCTATGTCTCTTATTTTTATTTACAAGCCTCCCCCATCAATTGGACACGAATCCGCCGTACTTTTATTCACGGTCACCACCCCCAACCCTCCTCCGCCCACCCATGGTCAAATATTTAGAGGTGACTGAATATTAACTTGCAAACTTTTAGCAAACAGCCGCGTGTTCTTTTACTAATTGTACACTAAGAAAGAAAAAAAAATCGTGACTGTTCTAAAAAAAAAAATAAGGCTGAGCACGCCTTTTATGAATTTTATTTTGAGCACACGGTTTATGAATTAGATTGTATTTTGAGCACGCCGTTTATGAATTAGATTGCACTTTGAGCACGCCGTTTATGAATTAGATTGTATTTTGAGCACACCGTTTATGAATTAGATTGTAATTCTACTTGAAGATTAAAAGGGAAAAAAAAACAACAACAACAAAGGAATCCTTCGTGCGTATAACATGACAGGGCATTCTAAATTTTGTAGGGGTGGGGGGCAGCGGCTTTGAGATATTGGGCGTTGTATGCACATGTTCCAGTCACGGTCCCGTTAGTATCAGATTTGGGTGGAAATTATTAATGGAAGGGGGGGGGGGGCAGAGGGGATCTTAGGCAGTGGGAGCTCTTGACGGCTGCATAGTTTCCATTAGGAATGCTCTGATAATGTTAATAACAGTATGCAGTAGCGGCTTTAGGGGTTGGCGACTAGACCGACCACCCCAAGCCTCCGCCCAAGTGGGGGGTGGGAGGGGCGGTATGGAGGGTTTAAGTACGTTATATTGTTTACAGTTAATGTTATATTGTTTACAGTTAATGTTATATTGTTTACAGTTAATGTTATATTGTTTACAGTTAATGTTATATTGTTTACAGTTAATGTTATATTGTTTACAGTTAATGTTATATTGTTTACAGTTAATGTTATATTGTTTACAGTTAATGTTATATTGACTACAGTTAATGTTATATTGACTACAGTTAATGTTATATTGACTACAGTTAATGTTATATTGACTACAGTTAATGTTATATTGACTACAGTTAATGTTATATTGACTACAGTTAATGTTATATTGACTACAGTTAATGTTATATTGACTACAGTTAATGTTATATTGACTACAGTTAATGTTATATTGACTACAGTTAATGTTATATTGACTACAGTTAATGTTATATTGACTACAGTTAATGTTATATTGACTACAGTTAATGTTATATTGACTACAGTTAATGTTATATTGACTACAGTTAATGTTATATTGACTACAGTTATAAATGTTATATTGACTACAGTTAATGTTATATTGACTACAGTTAATGTTATATTGACTACAGTTAATGTTATATTGTTTACAGTTAATGTTATATTGTTTACAGTTAATGTTATATTGTTTACAGTTAATGTTATATTGACTACAGTTAATGTTATATTGACTACAGTTAATGTTATATTGACTACAGTTAATGTTATATTGACTACAGTTAATGTTATATTGACTACAGTTAATGTTATATTGACTACAGTTAATGTTATATTGTTTACAGTTAATGTTATATTGTTTACAGTTAATGTTATATTGTTTACAGTTAATGTTATATTGACTACAGTTAATGTTATATTGACTACAGTTAATGTTATATTGACTACAGTTAATGTTATATTGTTTACAGTTAATGTTATATTGTTTACAGTTAATGTTATATTTACAGTTAATGTTATATTGTTTACAGTTAATGTTATATTGTTTACAGTTAATGTTATATTGTTTACAGTTAATGTTATATTGTTTACAGTTAATGTTATATTGACTACAGTTAATGTTATATTGACTACAGTTAATGTTATATTGACTACAGTTAATGTTATATTGACTACAGTTAATGTTATATTGACTACAGTTAATGTTATATTGACTACAGTTAATGTTATATTGACTACAGTTAATGTTATATTGACTACAGTTAATGTTATATTGACTACAGTTAATGTTATATTGACTACAGTTAATGTTATATTGACTACAGTTAATGTTATATTGACTACAGTTAATGTTATATTGACTACAGTTAATGTTATATTGACTACAGTTAATGTTATATTGACTACAGTTAATGTTATATTGACTACAGTTAATGTTATATTGACTACAGTTAATGTTATATTGACTACAGTTAATGTTATATTGACTACAGTTAATGTTATATTGACTACAGTTAATGTTATATTGTTTACAGTTAATGTTATATTGTTTACAGTTAATGTTATATTGACTACAGTTAATGTTATATTGACTACAGTTAATGTTATATTGACTACAGTTAATGTTATATTGACTACAGTTAATGTTATATTGACTACAGTTAATGTTATATTGACTACAGTTAATGTTATATTGACTACAGTTAATGTTATAACAGTTAATGTTATATTGTTTACAGTTAATGTTATATTGTTTATACAGTTAATGTTATATTGACTACAGTTAATGTTATATTGACTACAGTTAATGTTATATTGACTACAGTTAATGTTATATTGTTTACAGTTAATGTTATATTGTTTACAGTTAATGTTATATTGTTTACAGTTAATGTTATATTGTTTACAGTTAATGTTATATTGACTACAGTTAATGTTATATTGACTACAGTTAATGTTATATTGTTTACAGTTAATGTTATATTGTTTACAGTTAATGTTATATTGTTTACAGTTAATGTTATATTGTTTACAGTTAATGTTATATTGTTTACAGTTAATGTTATATTGACTACAGTTAATGTTATATTGACTACAGTTAATGTTATATTGTTTACAGTTAATGTTATATTGTTTACAGTTAATGTTATATTGTTTACAGTTAATGTTATATTGACTACAGTTAATGTTATATTGACTACAGTTAATGTTATATTGACTACAGTTAATGTTATATTGACTACAGTTAATGTTATATTGACTACAGTTAATGTTATATTGACTACAGTTAATGTTATATTGACTACAGTTAATGTTATATTGACTACAGTTAATGTTATATTGACTACAGTTAATGTTATATTGACTACAGTTAATGTTATATTGACTACAGTTAATGTTATATTGACTACAGTTAATGTTATATTGACTACAGTTAATGTTATATTGACTACAGTTAATGTTATATTGACTACAGTTAATGTTATATTGACTACAGTTAATGTTATTGTATTGACTACAGTTAATGTTATATTGACTACAGTTAATGTTATATTGACTACAGTTAATGTTATATTGACTACAGTTAATGTTATATTGACTACAGTTAATGTTATATTGACTACAGTTAATGTTATATTGACTGCTAAAGTTAATGTTATATTGACTACAGTTAATGTTATATTGACTACAGTTAAATGTTATATTGACTGCTATGTGTTAATGTTATATTGACTACAGCATGTTATATTGACTACAGTTAATGTTATATTGACTACAGTTAATGTTATATTGATCTATAGTTAATGTTATATTGACTACAGTTAATGTTATATTGACTACAGTTAATGATTACTATTGACTACAGTTAATGTTATATTGACTACAGTTAATGTTATATTGACTACAGTTAATGTTATATTGTTTACAGTTAATGTTATACTTGTTTACAGTTAATGTTATATTAATTTACAAAGTTAATGTTATATTGACTACAGTTAATGTTATATTGACTACAAGATTAATGTTATATTGACTAGCAGTTAATGTTATATTGTTTACAGTTAATGTTATATTGTTTTTACAGATTAATGTTATATTGTTTTACAGTTAATGTTATCATTGACTACTAGTTAATGTTATATTGACTACAGTTAATGTTATATTGACTACAGTTAATGTTATATTGTTTACAGTTAATGTTAGGTATTGCTCACAGATTAATGTTATATTGACTTACAGTTAATGTTATATTGACTACAGTTAAATGTTATATTGACTACAGTTAATGTTATATTGTTTACAGTTAATATTATATTGTTTACAGATTAATGATTATATTGTTTACAGTTAATGTTATATTGTTTACAGTTAATGTTATATTGTTTACAGTTAATGTTATATTGACTCCAGTTAATGTTATATTGACTACAGTTAATGTTATATTGTTTACAGTTAATGTTATATTGTTTACCAGTTAATGTTATATTGTTTACAGTTAATGTTATATTGACTACAGTTAATGTTATATTGACTACCAGTTAATGTTATATTGACTACAGTTAAATGTTATATTGACTACAGTTAATGTTATATTGTTACAGTTAATAGTAAGTATTGTTTACAGTTAATGTTATATTGTTTACAGTTAAGTTATATTGTTGTTAGGTATTGACTACAGTTAATGTTATATTGACTACCAGTTAATGTTATATTGACTACAGTTAATGTTATATTGACTACAGTTAATGTTATATTGACTACAGTTAATGTTATATTGACTACAGTTAATGTTATATTGACTACAGTTAATGTTATATTGACTACAGTTAATAGTATATTACACAGTTAATGTTATATTTGATTAATGACTTATATTGACTACAGTTAATGTTATATTGACTACAGTTAATGCATATATTGGATTTACAGTTAATGTTATATTGACTACAGTTAATGTTATATTGACTACAGTTAATGTTATATTGACTACAGTTAATGTTGCTATTGACTACAGTTAATGTTATATTGACTACAGTTAATGTTATATTGACTACAGTTAATGTTATATTGACTACAGTTAATGTTATATTGACTACAGTTAATGTTATATTTACAGTTAATGTTATATTGTTTACAGTTAATGTTATATTGACTACAGTTAATGTTATATTGACTACAGTTAATGTTATATTGACTACAGTTAATGTTATATTGACTACAGTTAATGTTATATTGACTACAGTTAATGTTATATTGACTACAGTTAATGTTACTACAGTTAATGTTATATTGACTACAGTTAATGTTATATTGTTTACAGTTAATGTTATATTGTTTACAGTTAATGTTATATTGACTACAGTTAATGTTATATTGACTACAGTTAATGTTATATTGACTACAGTTAATGTTATATTGTTTACAGTTAATGTTATATTGTTTACAGTTAATGTTATATTGTTTACAGTTAATGTTATATTGTTTACAGTTAATGTTAT
Organism: Bulinus truncatus; assembly: GCA_021962125.1. NCBI lineage: Eukaryota > Metazoa > Mollusca > Gastropoda > Planorbidae > Bulinus > Bulinus truncatus. The sequence goes on from JAGDYQ010000073.1 coordinate 3,578,738, forward strand.
ATTGACTACAGTTAATGTTATATTGACTACAGTTATGTTATATTGACTACAGTTAATGTTATATTGACAAGTTAATATTTATATTGTTTACAGTTAATGTTATATTGTTTACAGTTAATGTTATATTGTTTACAGTTAATGTTATATTGACTACAGTTAATGTTATATTGACTACAGTTAATGTTATATTGTTTACAGTTAATGTTATATTGTTTACAGTTAATGTTATATTGTTTACAGTTAATGTTATATTGTTTACAGTTAATGTTATATTGACTACAGTTAATGTTATATTGACTACAGTTAATGTTATATTGTTTACAGTTAATGTTATATTGTTTACAGTTAATGTTATATTGTTTTACAGTTAATGTTATATTGACTACAGTTAATGTTATATTGACTACAGTTAATGTTATATTTGACTACAGTTAATGTTATATTGACTACAGTTAATGTTATATTGACTACAGTTAATGTTATATTGACTACAGTTAATGTTATATTGACTACAGTTAATGTTATATTGACTACAGTTAATGTTATATTGACTACAGTTAATGTTATATTGACTACAGTTAATGTTATATTGACTACAGTTAATGTTATATTGACTACAGTTAATGTTATATTGACTACAGTTAATGTTATATTGACTACAGTTAATGTTATATTGACTACAGTTAATGTTATATTGACTACAGTTAATGTTATATTGACTACAGTTAATGTTATATTGACTACAGTTAATGTTATATTGACTACAGTTAATGTTATATTGATTACAGTTAATGTTATATTGACTACAGTTAATGTTATATTGACTACAGTTAATGTTATATTGACTACAGTTAATGTTATATTGACTACAGTTAATGTTATATTGACTACAGTTAATGTTATATTGACTACAGTTAATGTTATATTGACTACAGTTAATGTTATATTGACTACAGTTAATGTTATATTGACTACAGTTAATGTTATATTGACTACAGTTAATGTTATATTGACTACAGTTAATGTTATATTGACTACAGTTAATGTTATATTGTTTACAGTTAATGTTATATTGTTTACAGTTAATGTTATATTGTTTACAGATTAATGTTATAGTTAATGTTATATTGACTACAGTTAATGTTATATTGACTACAGTTAATGTTAGTTAATGTTATATTGACTACAGTTAATGTTATATTGACTACAGTTAATGTTATATTGACTACAGTTAATGTTATATTGTTTACAGTTAATGTTATATTGTTTACAGTTAATGTTGATAGTTAATGTTATATTGACTACAGTTAATGTTATATTGACTACAGTTAATGTTATATTGTTTACAGTTAATGTTATATTGTTTACAGTTAATGTTATATTGTTTACAGTTAATGTTATATTGACTACAGTTAATGTTATATTGACTACAGTTAATGTTATATTGACTACAGTTAATGTTATATTGATTACAGTTAATGTTATATTGATTACAGTTAATGTTATAATGTTTACAGTTAATGTTATATTGTTTACAGTTAATGTTATATTGACTACAGTTAATGTTATATTGACTACAGTTAATGGTATATATTGACTGCAGTTAATGTTATATTGACTACAGTTAATGTTATATTGTTTACAGTTAATGTTATATTGTTTACAGTTAATGTTATATTGACTTTACAGTTAATGTTATATTGACTACAGATTAATGTTATATTGATTCTACATTAATGTTAATGTTATATTGACTATTAAGTTACTATTATTTACGAGTTATATTATATTGATTTACAGTTAATGTTATATTGACTACAGTTAATGTTATAGTTGACTACAGTTAATGTTATATTGATTTACAGTTAATGTTATATTGACTACAGTTAATGTTATATTGATTTTACAGTTAATGTTATATTGACTACAGTTAATGTTATATTGACTACAGTTAATGTTATATTGACTTTACAGTTAATGTTATATTGACTACAGTTAATGTTATATTGACTACAGTTAATGTTATATTGACTACAGTTAATGTTATATTGACTACAGTTAATGTTATATTGACTACAGTTAATGTTATATTGACTACAGTTAATGTTATATTGACTACAGTTAATGTTATATTGACTACAGTTAATGTTATATTGACTACAGTTAATGTTATATTGACTACAGTTAATGTTATATTGACTACAGTTAATGTTATATTGACTACAGTTAATGTTATATTGACTACAGTTAATGTTATATTGACTACAGTTAATGTTATATTGACTACAGTTAATGTTATATTGACTACAGTTAATGTTATATTGACTACAGTTAATGTTATATTGACTACAGTTAATGTTATATTGACTACAGTTAATGTTATATTGACTACAGTTAATGTTATATTGACTACATTGTTTGTTAATGTTATATTGTTTACAGTTAATGTTATATTGACTACAGTTAATGTTATATTGACTACAGTTAATGTTATATTGACTACAGTTAATGTTATATTGACTACAGTTAATGTTATATTGACTACAGTTAATGTTATATTATTGTTTACAGTTAATGTTATATTGACTACAGTTAATGTTATATTGACTACAGTTAATGTTATATTGACTACAGTTAATGTTATATTGACTACAGTTAATGTTATATTGACTACAGTTAATGTTATATTGACTACAGTTAATGTTATATTGACTACTAACATGTTATATTGACTACAGTTAATGTTATATTGACTACAGTTAATGTTATATTGACTACAGTTAATGTTATATTGACTACAGTTAATGTTATATTGACTACAGTTAATGTTATATTGACTACAGTTAATGTTATATTGTCTACAGTTAATGTTATATTGACTACAGTTAATGTTATATTGACTACAGTTAATGTTATATTGACTACAGTTAATGTTATATTGACTACAGTTAATGTTATATTGTTTACAGTTAATGTTATATTGACTACAGTTAATGTTATATTGTTTACAGTTAATGTTATATTATTTACAGTTAATGTTATATTGTTTACAGTTAATGTTATATTGACTACAGTTAATGTTATATTGACTACAGTTAATGTTATATTGTTTGTTAATGTTACATTGTTTACAGTTAATGTTATATTGACTACAGTTAATGTTATATTGACTACAGTTAATGTTATATTGACTACAGTTAATGTTATATTGTTTACAGTTAATGTTATATTGTTTACAGTTAATGTTATATTGTTTACAGTTAATGTTATATTGACTACAGTTAATGTTATATTGACTACAGTTAATGTTATATTGACTACAGTTAATGTTATATTGTTTACAGTTAATGTTATATTGTTTACAGTTAATGTTATATTGTTTACAGTTAATGTTATATTGACTACAGTTAATGTTATATTGACTACAGTTAATGTTATATTGACTACAGTTAATGTTATATTGTTTACAGTTAATGTTATATTGTTTACAGTTAATGTTATATTGTTTACAGTTAATGTTATATTGTTTACAGTTAATGTTATATTGTTTACAGTTAATGTTATATTGACTACAGTTAATGTTATATTGACTACAGTTAATGTTATATTGTTTACAGTTAATGTTATATTGTTTACAGTTAATGTTATATTGTTTACAGTTAATGTTATATTGTTTACAGTTAATGTTATATTGACTACAGTTAATGTTATATTGACTACAGTTAATGTTATATTGTTTACAGTTAATGTTATATTGTTTACAGTTAATGTTATATTGTTTACAGTTAATGTTATATTGTTTACAGTTAATGTTATATTGACTACAGTTAATGTTATATTGACTACAGTTAATGTTATATTGACTACAGTTAATGTTATATTGACTACAGTTAATGTTATATTGACTACAGTTAATGTTATATTGACTACAGTTAATGTTATATTGACTACAGTTAATGTTATATTGACTACAGTTAATGTTATATTGACTACAGTTAATGTTATATTGACTACAGTTAATGTTATATTGACTACAGTTAATGTTATATATTGACTACAGTTAATGTTATATTGACTACAGTTAATGTTATATTGACTACAGTTAATGTTATATTGACTACAGTTAATGTTATATTGACTACAGTTAATGTTATATTGACTACAGTTAATGTTATATTGTTTTACAGTTAATGTTATATTGCTTTTACAGTTAATGTTATATTGACTACAGTTAATGTTATATTGACTACAGTTAATGTTATATTGACTACAGTTAATGTTATATTGACTACAGTTAATGTTATATTGACTACAGTTAATGTTATATTGACTACAGTTAATGTTATATTGACTACAGTTAATGTTATATTGACTACAGTTAATGTTATATTGACTACAGTTAATGTTATATTGACTACAGTTAATGTTATATTGACTACAGTTAATGTTATATTGACTACAGTTAATGTTATATTGTTTACAGTTAATGTTATATTGTTTGTTAGTTAATGTTATATTGTTTACAGTTAATGTTATATTGTTTAACAGTTAATGTTATATTGTTTACAGTTAATGTTATATTGACTACAGTTAATGTTATATTGACTACAGTTAATGTTATTATATTGTTTACAGTTAATGTTATATTGTTTACAGTTAATGTTATATTGTTTTACAGTTAATGTTATATTGACTACAGTTAATGTTATATTGACTACAGTTAATGTTATATTGACTACAGTTAATGTTATATTGACTACAGTTAATGTTATATTGACTACAGTTAATGTTATATTGACTACAGTTAATGTTATATTGACTACAGTTAATGTTATATTGACTACAGTTAATGTTATATTGACTACAGTTAATGTTATATTGTTTACAGTTAATGTTATATTGTTTACAGTTAATGTTATATTGTTTACAGTTAATGTTATATTGACTACAGTTAATGTTATATTGACTACAGTTAATGTTATATTGACTACAGTTAATGTTATATTGACTACAGTTAATGTTATATTGACTACAGTTAATGTTATATTGACTACAGTTAATGTTATATTGTTTACAGTTAATGTTATATTGTTTACAGTTAATGTTATATTGACTACAGTTAATGTTATATTGACTACAGTTAATGTTATATTGACTACAGTTACAGTTAATGTTATATTGACTACAGTTAATGTTATATTGACTACAGTTAATGTTATATTGACTACAGTTAATGTTTAATACAGTTATGTTATATTGTTTACAGTTAATGTTATATTGTTTACAGTTAATGTTATATTGACTACAGTTAATGTTATATTGACTACAGTTAATGTTATATTGACTACATTGTTTACAGTTAATGTTATATTGACTACAGTTAATGTTATATTGTTTACAGTTAATGTTATATTGTTTACAGTTAATGTTATATTGTTTACAGTTAATGTTATATTGTTTACAGTTAATGTTATATTGTTTACAGTTAATGTTATATTGACTTCAGTTAATGTTATATTGACTACAGTTAATGTTATATTGTTTACAGTTAATGTTATATTGTTTACAGTTAATGTTATATTGTTTACAGTTAATGTTATATTGACTACAGTTAATGTTATATTGACTACAGTTAATGTTATATTGACTACAGTTAATGTTATATTGACTACAGTTAATGTTATATTGACTACAGTTAATGTTATATTGACTACAGTTAATGTTATATTGACTACAGTTAATGTTATATTGACTACAGTTAATGTTATATTGTTTACAGTTAATGTTATATTGACTACAGTTAATGTTATATTGACTACAGTTAATGTTATATTGACTACAGTTAATGTTATATTGACTACAGTTATATTGACTACAGTTAATGTTATATTGACTACAGTTAATGTTATATTGACTACAGTTAATGTTATATTGACTACAGTTAATGTTATATTGACTACAGTTAATGTTATATTGACTACAGTTAATGTTATATTTAGCATATTGACTACAGTTAATGTTATATTGACTACAGTTAATGTTATATTGACTACAGTTAATGTTATATTGACTACAGTTAATGTTATATTGACTACAGTTAATGTTATATTGACTACAGTTAATGTTATATTGACTACAGTTAATGTTATATTGACTACAGTTAATGTTATATTGACTACAGTTAATGTTATATTGTTTACAGTTAATGTTATATTGTTTACAGTTAATGTTATATTGACTACAGTTAATGTTATATTGTTTACAGTTAATGTTATATTGACTACAGTTAATGTTATATTGACTACAGTTAATGTTATATTGACTACAGTTAATGTTATATTGTTTACAGTTAATGTTATATTGTTTACAGTTAATGTTATATTGACTACAGTTAATGTTATATTGACTACAGTTAATGTTATATTGACTACAGTTAATGTTATATTGACTACAGTTAATGTTATATTGACTACAGTTAATGTTATATTGACTACAGTTAATGTTATATTGACTACATTAATGTTATATTGTTTACAGTTAATGTTATATTGTTTACAGTTAATGTTATATTGACTACAGTTAATGTTATATTGACTACAGTTAATGTTATATTGACTACAGTTAATGTTATATTGACTACAGTTAATGTTATATTGTTTACAGTTAATGTTATATTGTTTACAGTTAATGTTATATTGTTTACAGTTAATGTTATATTGTTTACAGTTAATGTTATATTGACTACAGTTAATGTTATATTGACTACAGTTAATGTTATATTGACTACAGTTAATGTTATATTGTTTACAGTTAATGTTATATTGTTTACAGTTAATGTTATATTGTTTACAGTTAATGTTATATTGACTACAGTTAATGTTATATTGACTACAGTTAATGTTATATTGACTACAGTTAATGTTATATTGACTACAGTTAATGTTATATTGACTACAGTTAATGTTATATTGTTTACAGTTAATGTTATATTGACTACAGTTAATGTTATATTGACTACAGTTAATGTTATATTGACTACAGTTAATGTTATATTGACTACAGTTAATGTTATATTGACTACAGTTAATGTTATATTGGCTACAGTTAATGTTATATTGTTTACAGTTAATGTTATATTGTTTACAGTTAATGTTATGATTGTTTACAGTTAATGTTATATTGACTACAGTTAATGTTAATTGTTTACAGTTAATGTTATATTGACTCACAGTTAATGTTATATTGACTACAGTTAATGTTATATTGACTACAGTTAATGTTATATTGTTTACTAGTTAATGTTATATTGTTTACAGTTAATGTTATATTGACTACAGTTAATGCTATATTGTTTACAGTTAATGTTATATTGTTTACAGTTAATGTTATATTGACTAGGTTAATGTTATATTGACTACAGTTAATGTTATATTGACTACAGTTAATGTTATATTGACTACAGTTAATGTTATGTTGACTACAGTTAATGTTATATTGTTTACAGTTAATGTTATATTGTTTACAGTTACTGTTATATTGTTTACAGTTAATGTTATATTGACTACAGTTAATGTTATATTGACTACAGTTAATGTTATATTGACTACAGTTAATGTTATATTGACTACAGTTAATGTTATATTGACTACAGTTAATGTTATATTGTTTACAGTTAATGTTATATTGTTTACAGTTAATGTTATATTGACTACAATTAATGTTATATTGACTACAGTTAATGTTATATTGACTACAGTTAATGTTATATTGACTACAGTTAATGTTATATTGACTACAGTTAATGTTATATTGACTACAGTTAATGTTATATTGACTACAGTTAATGTTATATTGACTACAGTTAATGTTATATTGTTGACTACAGTTAATGTTATATTGACTACAGTTAATGTTATATTGACTACAGTTAATGTTATATTGACTACAGTTAATGTTATATTGACTACAGTTAATGTTATATTGACTACAGTTAATGTTATATTGACTACAGTTAATGTTATATTGACTACAGTTAATGTTATATTGACTACAGTTAATGTTATATTGACTACAGTTAATGTTATATTGACTACAGTTAATGTTATATTGACTACAGTTAATGTTATATTGACTACAGTTAATGTTATATTGACTACAGTTAATGTTATATTGACTACAGTTAATGTTATATTGACTACAGTTAATGTTATATTGTTTACAGTTAATGTTATATTGACTACAGTTAATGTTATATTGACTACAGTTAATGTTATATTGACTACAGTTAATGTTATATTGACTACAGTTAATGTTATATTGACTACAGTTAATGTTATATTGTTTACAGTTAATGTTATATTGACTACAGTTAATGTTATATTGACTACAGTTAATGTTATATTGTTTACAGTTAATGTTATATTGACTACAGTTAATGTTATATTGACTACAGTTAATGTTATATTGTTTACAGTTAATGTTATATTGACTACAGTTAATGTTATATTGACTACAGTTAATGTTATATTGATTATAGTTAATGTTATATTGACTACAGTTAGTTATATTGACTACAGTTAATGTTATATTGACTACAGTTAATGTTATATTGACTACAGTTAATGTTATATTGACTACAGTTAATGTTATATTGACTACAGTTAATGTTATATTGTTTACAGTTAATGTTATATTGACTACAGTTAATGTTATATTGACTACAGTTAATGTTATATTGACTACAGTTATGGTTTTTAGACCCCGAATCGGACACTTGGCCCGGGGCTTTGCTTATCTAATTGTAATGCTACCCTGACTTCAAGCGCACACACTTTTACTGGAGTTTTTCAGGAATGTATAAGAAAATATTCTTCTGTAAGCATACCACAACAGTAAACAGTCAGCCATGTTCAAATAATGGCCGTTTTGATAGTTTCAATCTGGACTGCCGCGCAATGAAAAAACAAAATAAAAAGCTATAAATTGTACAGTTCTGACACAGAGATATAATAGATGAATGGGCGACGGTGAAGAGGGGGGGGGGGCGGCTGATGAATAAGTTGCAGTGTTCGCTCTCTCTTGTGTTCTTTATTGCAGTTGGAGCTCCTTTTATTTTCAATTGACTGGGTTGAACTATACCAGCATTGAACTATACCAGCATTGAACTATACCAGCATTGAACTATACCAGCATTGAACTGTTTCACGTACATTTGTCAGTTATGAGATAATGTCTGACTATTGATCTACCACTTCACTCTAGGTTTGACTGTGTCATCTAAACTAAAAATAAAAAAAAAAAATAATGGAAGTTAAGGGTCGGGCAGAGTGAGGTGCAGTAGTAATGATTTACATTTGTAGTGTAGTATAGTGTAGTGTAGTGTTAACACTAAGGAAGAAGTAAACAATTCTGTCACGGCTGGAGTTTAAAAGTGTAGGCCTCTTTAAAAGAGACAGAAATAAATAAATGCACGTATCCAAGAGTAAAGTCGGTGTTGCACGAAGTTGTGGGGGGGGGGGGGAAGGAGGCTTTCGAAGTAAACCAGTGAGCTGGGAGGGGGGGTGCACTAAATGTAACAGGCCAGACTATATTAATGCCCCTAAATGTCGTGTCCATAACTGAACGCTATGCATGTCTCAATGTCATGCTCATTTAAATATTCACAAAAGTTATCGCCCTCACAAAAAAAGTAATGGCCGCGACCCCTAGCTCCAAACTTGGTAAATATGTTTGAATGTCAAGGTTATAAATAGACATTCAAGTTGTCCGTGTTTATATCGATTTGTTTACATTTTATAATCTCGTATTAATTCACATAAATTTATCTCGTTTGAAGCAGCATAGTTTGAAAACATCGGCCCCGATTACAAAAGACTTTTTTTAAACATCGGTCCAATTATAAATGAGTGATAAGCTCAATATATAAAACAAAAACAATAACATAGATTGGTCCTCTTCAACAGAGTGTACCTCATTACTTGAAGAGCATCTTGACAAGAAAGATAACAAATGATTGGCAACATCCTTGTTTACATTGTAGTACCAAGTTATTGGACACATTGCCTATAATATGCAGAGTGCTGCAATATGGCCCGAGACATTTGTATGTTAAGTGACAGCCTGTTGACTATTCTATTGAGTACCTGAAATGTTATGTGTATCTCTTGAATTTTTAGACATTATTTGGGACAGATTTTTGCAGTGCCTTTATTTTATCCACACCGTGGCCAAGACCGCAACGGAAGCAAAACGGGGGTCATAAATGGCTGGACTCGCAGTGGATAATAACTTTAGCCATTTGACTGTTGTATTTATTTAAAACTGAATGTTATAATGTGTACATATAGGCAGACCCGCCGAGAGGGGGGGGCAGGGGGCACTTGCCCAGGTGCCCGGCGAGTTTTAGGGGCCCGGACTGGCCTGGACAATCAATTTTAAAAAAAATATTATCAGCAAGGGAGGCCCGTGACAGCCCTGCCCAGGGGCCCGAAATTTCTGTCGGTGGGCCTGTATATAGGGCGTTGTAGTTGTATATGCATAACATGCAAGGCCTTTGGCGCCCCACTGAACACGCCATGCAATGGATGATACCACTCGAATAGAGAGTTCCGAAATTTTTGTTTTAAACTTTTATTTCAATACACATATTGTGTATACACATTCTTGAATAGCTATTGTGGCCTCCGAAAAAATTTGATATGTATGTGCCAGCCTCTGAAAATTTGATATATATTTACCAGCAGATAGTCCCTTGAAGCTATGACGTCAGCCCTGCATACAAATGTATTCATGCGTGTCAACCATTTTGTTTTGTTTATTCAAGGCATGACAAAATGAAATAAATAAATATGTATTGCACTTCATATATATTTCAATTACACTAAATACTAACCTGACAAAACAACAACAATAATTATAACAATAACAACACAAACAACAATAACAACAAAAACAACCCACTCACCGGTAATAAACTCACGCACTCACCCTTTTGTTCTTTTTGAGTTCATAATTTCTTTTTTTTTTTAGACCTAAACCATTCTTTTCATGCATGTTGTATAAATGATTGATTAAAAAAAAAGTATATTGTATATACTTTTTTTTGTTTTTGCGTCGCTATGACCCTTGACATTCTGCCTCCAATATGTTGTTTCAATATACACTGTATGGTCGACAAACCAACATGACTGCGTGGTTTACTTATGAATAACTGATGCCCTGAATACATGAATAATGTATGCCCCATAAGTTAATGTGTGTTGAATACAAGAGATTAATACATGAATACATTACAGGGCTGATTAGAAACTTAATTCGATCCATTAAGTTTGAATATGATCATGTGATTATCAAGTATCGGATCATCGACAGTAAATGTTTGAAGTAGACGTTGATCAACAGGTTAATTATTTCTTTTCGCAGCATGCCGTCAAAACATGCCGTTATTCTAATTTTAGTTTCTTACTCTTCCATTCTTTACTTCCACATGAGGCTAAATTAGACGTAGTCCTACATTCTTAAAAAAAAAAATAAAAGTGTAGAATACAGGTCTATTCATACTTGTGTACTTTAAAATGTACTGTGGAAGGTGCTGTACGCGAGGCCGTACTGTGGAAGGTGCTGTACGCGAGGCCGTACTGTGGAAGGTGCTGTACGCGAGGCCGTACTGTGGAAGGTGCTGTATGCGAGGCCGTACTGTGGAAGGTGCTCTACGCGAGGCCGTACTGTGGAAGGTGCTGTACGCGAGGCGTACTGTGGAAGGTGTGCTGCACGCGAGGCGTACTGTGGAAGGTGTGCTGTACGCGAGGCCGTACTGTGGAAGGTGCTGTACGCGAGGCGTACTGTGTAAGGTGCTGTACGCGAGGCCGTACTGTGGAAGGTGCTGTACGCGAGGCCGTACTGTGGAAGGTGCTGTACGCGAGGCGTGCTGTGGAAGGTATGCTGTACGCGAGGCCGTACTGTGGAAGGTGCTGTACGCGAGGCCGTACTGTGGAAGGTGCTGTACGCGAGGCCTTACTGTGGAAGGTGTGATGTACGCGAGGCGTACTGTGGACGGTGCTGACTATGTGTGTTCCCCCGAGGTATTGTGGTCCCCCGAGGTATGTGTGGTCCCCTGTTGTATATGTGATACCCAGATGTATGTGTGGTCCCCCGATATATGTGTGGTTCCCTGATGTATGTGTGGTTCCCCGATGTATGTGTGGTCCCCCGATGTTTGTGTGGTCCCCTGATGTATGTGTGGTCCCCAGATGTATGTGCGAGTCCTGCCAAAGTACCCGTTGGTGGCCCATGTAGCAACAGATTTGATTTGAATTTGTGCTGGATGGAGGGCCCTTCGACAGAGGTCTTGTTTTCCGGCAGGTGTCACATGTGATTCATAACTAACATTTCCTCTCCGACACAAGTTTTGTAAAGATCAATGCTGTGTCAAACTGGTAGTCATGTAAAAAAACAAACAAACAACAGCAGCAGCGACTCAAGGCTGATAAAGTGTAAAATTACATTATCTTGACGTTCATAACATGTCTAATATTTCACCTTTGTTATTGTTGGAAAACGCTGTGTTTTAGTGTTTGTGTGTGTCTGTGTGTGTGTGCATGGGGTCGGGGGAGGGGGGCGTTATGGATAGAGAGGTGGGGAGAGTAAGTGTGGAGGGGGGTGTTTTTCTTCAACTGAGTCAATATTCTTAACTTTCATCTTTTCACATCGCGCCATTGCGAAAATGTCTCAAAGTGCCCATCAACTCTAGAGAAAACGTTATTTATTTATGTCACGAACAGAAAAACGTTATTTGTTTACGTCATGAAGAGAAAAACGTTCTCTACATGTTTACTGAGCAAATAGCGCAGCCTACACTCACGTGCGAATTCCACTATTTTATAAAAAAAAATCCCATGTAATCTCATCTCACTATGAAATGTCAGATGATGAACGTGTGAAAGATAATGTCCAAAGTTTTATATTTCAACAAACGACACTCGATCTAATGGCCATCATGACGGATGTTTGTACTGAAAACAACACTTGTCATGTTCTCTCTCTCTCTCTCTCTCTCTCTCTCTCTCTCTCTCTCTCTCTCTCTCTTACGGTTTTAAATAGGCACACAAACTAAAAATTGATTAGAGTTTTGTTATATTTTTTTATTATTTCCACACGATTACTTTCATTGTAAAATATTTAGCTTACCAGCACTCTCAATATTTAGCTTACCGGTACTCTCAATATTTAGCTTACTGATACTCTCAATATTTAGCTTACTGATACTCTCAATATTTTTTTTTACTAAATATAGTTTTGTTAAATTACGATTATATCCATTAGTAGTTTTAAGTTTTATTTTAATCGAATTTGAACATTGAGAAATTTGGATTATTAGCACGAAAAATGCGCAAGTTAAACTTTCTCAAAACGGAAAGCATCGCTCCATTAAAAAAAAAATGAACACAAATATCACATGACAACAAATTTGATCCAAACACAGCTAGCAGAAAACGGTTAATACTATCAATAAATACATTCATTGTATTTCATATTTGTTTGTTATTGAATCAACAATAAATAATTTTACTATACGTCTTAATTTTACAGGTCACAATAACTGGCTTTAAATTCTCCAATGACTAATTTCAGTAAAGTTGTACAAGTATTTCTTTTGGTCCTTTTGTTTTTGTTGACTCTTTCGCACCATGATTTATTTACTTTTTTCTATTCTTTTTTTCAGGATGTCATCACAAACTAAACTAAACGGAAACCTTAATGGTTTGAATAGGACCAATGGAACCGCCAATGGAACTGCCAATGGAACCGCCAAAGGAAATGCCAATGGAACTGCCAATGGAACTGCCAATGGAAATCACAAAAAAGTGTCCAACGGGAATCATGTGACTCCAGTGAGTGACATTCGTAAAGTTTTGAAGATCCCGGAGGATCCATTTAAATGGTTCAACAGTTTCATTACTCTTAAAACCAAGCTGGAGAAAGAGGATGACGAATGGATGTACACCGGGGAGCCGCACACAGGTAGGCGGCAGGAGATCCTGGATAAGCACCCAGAGATTAAGAGCCTGATGGGCCCCGACCCTTGGATCGTCGTGCCCACAACCATCTCCGTCATTTCTCAGTTCATTCTCTGCTGGCTCCTTAAAGATGCGTCCTGGCCGTTCATCATGTTTATGGCCTACTGTCTAGGAGGGGTCTTCAATCACTCCCTAGGCTCAGCCATTCACGAGATCGGACACAATTTAGCTTTCGGGCACGGGCGATTCGCCTGGCTGAACCGCGTGCTGAGCCTGTGGTGCAATCTTCCTTTGGGCGTGCCCATGGCCATCACCTACAAAAAGTACCACGCTGACCACCACCGCTATCTCGGCGAGGAGTACCAGGATGTGGACATACCGACCAGGCTGGAATCCTGGCTCTTCCAGAGACCAATCACAAAAATGATCTGGCTGATCTTCCACCCTATCCTGCACTCCATTCGCCCGTTCTACAAAAGCCCCAAGCCGCTGACAGGGTGGGAAACCATCAACACCGTCGTCCAGTTCGCCTATGATATCTTGATCTTTCAGCTGTTTGGAATCAAGCCCGTAGTGTACATGGTGATCGGCACTCTGATGGCGCTCGGCCTGCACCCGTTGGCCGGACACTTCATCTCAGAGCACTACCTGTTCACCGCTGGCCAGGCCACCCACTCCTACTACGGGCCGCTGAATTTCGTTCTGTACAATGTTGGGTACCACAATGAGCATCACGACTTCCCGTACATCGCCTACACCAGGCTGCCGGAGTTGAAGCGCATGGCTCCCGAGTATTACGACACTTTGCCGTACCACACATCCTGGATTAAAGTCGTGTGGGACTTCATCTTTGACAAGAATATGGGGCCGCACGCTCACGGCGTTGGGTTCGTTAAAAAATTATAACGGGGAGGAAAAAAAGACACAAATATCTCTTTTTCAAAAGCAGGTGATTGTACATCAGGTATTTATTAACAATGAACAAACATATTTTTAAAACAAACCTAAAAAAGTTATAATTTAACTCATTCCATAAGACTGCAGAACTTCTAAGAAAGATTATTTTTTTTTGGTTAACAGTTTATATGAAGAATATTGTGTGAAATTATTTTTGTTCACTTTGTTGTTTATCATTCTGATAACTGAGTCAGATTTTGAACTGGTTTAATGAGCACTATTTATATTATGTTTTTCTATCCACATAAGTTTAAATTTATTTATGTGTACATTCTGTACCCGTACGCATGTTTCACTGCAAAAGCCTTTTCGCCTTACATTACATCCATACAATATTTTATTTCTTTAGACTTTCTTTTTCAATGAAAAAATATTATTTATACAACTTTTCTATGAAAAAAAATCTATATTTTCAGGTGTTAACTGATTGATCAGTTATATTTTTTTTCTCCCAAGCATTTGTGATTTATGAAAACATTCCAGAAGCTAAAAAAAAACACAGCCTTTCAATGTATATTAAATATTTTCTTTTACATAAGAAGATTTCTGTGCCAGAATTCCTAGTCAGGCTGTATGCACAACTGTTTATAGGTTGTTTTAAATAGTTTGTATTCTCTGATCTTACCATTTATATATTACTGAATTCCATTTGCTGCGTATTGTATACAATCCATGACATTTTTTTCTAAAGTATATATATATATATATATATATACATACATATATATATAATTATACTTTGCCATTTTACAATTATATATAACACTAAACCATGATTTAGACTAAAATTATACATTTTACATTTAACTTATTTTTTTTTTTACATATCTAAAATATATATAATATTTTAATTAAAAAAAAATTCCATTTGGACATGTTAAAATTGATAACAACCAGGCTAAACTGCATATTAGCTCTTCCTGTCAGATTACTTTTATCTTAAGCAATATTATGATGTTTTATTGTATTGTTGGATGTCCGCTTTTTTCTAGTTTATTCTTTATGTTAATAAGCATTCAGCCCATGATTATTTCATTTTTCAAATGTTATTAATATAATATGTTTTTTTAAATACAGTGTTTTAATAGTTACACTTTAATTACTTCTTTTTTTTTTTAGATACGTTTACAAAGTTTTGATTTTTTCCAAGTGACTCATCCTGTTTTAATGTTATGCCTTCCTTAATGATCTGATTTATCACCATTGTTTTTTTTTTTTAGATTAAAAACAACAATAACAAAAAGCTTCGACATTTTCATGATTAAGTGAGTTATAGTTTTATAATTCTAGTATCATAAATTAAATGGGTTCATTATGAATGATCTTGAGTAGGGATGGCATAAAAACGGCTTTGAAAATATCAACAAAAACAAAAAAATATAATATATATATTTATACATGTATATATATATATATATATATATATATATATATATATATATATATATATATATATATATATATGAATAAATAGAGAAGGCACTGGCACGGGAACATGAACATTATTTTTTTTTCCTAAATTTCAACACTTGGTCAAACTATTTGCCATCCCTGGTCTAGAGGTGTCTTACTAGAGGTAGCACACAAAAATCTATCGAGTGACTCAAATCTTAAGAGAAAAAAATATGTCAGACGAAATGGTCTGCATATGGTTAAAGTCAGACGAAATGATCTGTATATGGTTAAAGTCAGACGAAATAGTCTGCATATGGTTAAAGTCAGACGAAATGGTTTGTATTTGGTTAAACGTATACGACTGATGCACGAACCTGTATTCAATAGTCTCTCTCGAAAATAAGAGAGTATTGTGAATACGGGTGAGTATTCAGTCCCAATAGACAAACTTGCATGACTTTGACTTTGCTAAAAGTTAACCTTTGATGCTATCGTTAGACTTGTCATGTTTATGGTATAGACTCTTTGTATTTGTTTAACTAAATGAAACTTTATTTGTTCCTTAGACTGTTTGCTTAATTATTTACACGATTATATTTTTTCTTTTTTTTAATGATGTTCTGTCCATCATAGGACAATGATCTATTATAATAAAAATATGACTCAAGCTAAACACGATCTTAGTGTGATGAAAGTTGCTGATCTAATTATTAGAGTCAACATTTAAACTGATGAAGTATTATGTGACATTTTGTGTGAAAATACTAATATATGTATTAAATTCTTTTAATAAGTAGAATGCTTTTGTTTTTATGTCTAAGATTATAATAATGAACAAATATATATACAATATATATACAATATATATATATATATAACGTATACACTAAAATCTACAATAAACTACAAGATGGCGGAATGACGCCATAGCTACTGCGGTGGGCGGAGCCTTCCGAATTGCGTCAAGCTTTGACTATATTTTTTCTACACACACACACCACACACCACACACACCACACACCACACCACACATCACACACCACCACACCACACGCCACACACCGCACACCACACACCACACACACCACACCACACATCACACCACACCACACACACCACACATCACACCACATTACACACCCCACACCACACCCCACACCACACACACCACACACACACCACACACCACACACCACACCACACCACACCCCACACCACACACACACCACACCACACCACACACACCACACCACACCACACCACACACCACACCACACACACCACACACACACACACACACACACACATATATATATATATATATATATAACGATTATTTTTAAGAATGTGCTGCCTTTTTAAAATTCAGTTTACTCATTTTATTATTAGGCCAGGAGTTTTACCAACCTACCCAGAATAAATTATTTACAATGGTTTCAATGCAGAATCTGAAACATATATATATGTGAAGATTAACTGGTATGAATGACACCCAATGACAATCATGAGAATTTTTTCTACAGAATTTCAAAAATTGCCCGTTTTACACGTAACTTTCCATTATTCACGTTTCTGTAAGTGTCAATAACCTTGGTAACTCTGAAGTAATCCACATCAAACTGCCAGCAAACTGTGCTTCAGATTATGTTATATAAGTATTTAAAAGGAAAGGTCAAATAAAGTGTAACCAATATGACCTGCTTTCAGTGGCGCAACCAGGGGGGGGGGGCGTAGGGGGGGGGCTCGAGGCGCCCCCCCCCCTGCCAAATCATCAATACATAATTTAAGTTATAAAGTTACAAATAAGACTGTCAAACTGTCTTTTTTTCAATATGTGAGCGCCCCTCCCCACCCCAGCATTTTTTGCTGGTTGCGCCACGGCCTGCTTCCATTAGTAGACCTACGTTTTAACCGTATTGACGAAGCATTAGCTTCATAAATGTAATACATAAAATTTTATGTTTGTTGAATTATATGAAAACTACTTTACAAAACAAACCATAAATAAATAAATAATACAACACTCTGAACTGATGTGAGTAGTATGGCTTTCAGACTCCGGGTGGGGCAGCCATCATTCCGGCGGTGAAACTGGCAGTTGCTTTCACCCCGTGCCATAATCACAGTGTTCACATGCTGGTGTACACCTCTTCCTCAAATGCTCAAGGTATTAAGAATTCCAAGCATTCATCATCAATTTTTTTCTTCTTCTTTTATATTCAGCATGCCATTATCATGTAACTCTCCATCGTCAACCATTTCCTCAACATTGAGTAGCTCCTTGGCATTCAAACATGACAAACCATACTCAAAGCAGCGACACAAACGTGTCCCACACTGTTTCCTGGATCCGGAAGTACATTTGCAACAAACCACCTTCAGAACATCTGGTGGAGCCACATCTAAGTCAGTGGCATCATTGCCTGCTCTATGGTAAGGTCAACTGACAGTCCGGCCCACTGTTTACTACTTCGCAGTGCAACATGTGATCCTGACATGAGCTGCTTGGAGATCTGGATGTGAGTTAGGTAAGTCCATCATCATCTCCAGGTAGAGACGAGCACACTAGGCATAATTGTTGTGACCAGATGCTGCGAAGAGATTCACCATTCTCCTGATACTGACAAGATGTAGCTGATAGTTGCCCATTAGTTCTGCCCGCAGCAGAAGCTTTAATGTGGCAATGTAATACATATACAGAAGCCAAAGGTTTTTACTATATCAGCTATATTAATAAGTATGTCATTTTCAGGGCCCAACCTACACCTTATACATCGTGATACGAGATGAATGGTCCTAGGGGCCCCAAGAGTAGCTATCCCCCTAACATAAATTTGGTTTAAATAATTTTGGTCATGCCTTTTAAGTGCTGGGCTTCATTGTTTCTGAAAGTACCGTCTTATCTTTCAGTATTTTTTAATAATCTTGTAGTTGGCAGCTGCCTTTTTTTGTAAACAATTCAGGTCATCTCTTAACATGTCTGACAGTATTTTATATAGAATATAGAGGACCTTTTTTACAAATTTATTTAATGCATTTAAACACAATTTAGGTATTCAAAACAAGGGTGTCATTAATCCTCGTTATGTTAACTAACTAGTTATTACCAAATAATTTCACATAACGCTTGTAAGACATTAATTCTAGATACGTAATATAATATTTAATCAACTCCTGGCCTATATTGTATTTTTCTTGAAGCGCATTCATGGAAGTATAAATTAATGTTATGAAAAGGGATCGTTCTGGGTGTAGCCTATAACATCATGTTGAAGTTAGGCAGGGAGGTAGAGTACAGGATTATTGGGAGCAGGTGAGATCATTATATGAGTAGTTATATCTGATCAGCTTTGACTAGAGTTTGTTATAAAGAGAGATTGAAGGAGAGAGAAATAGAGAGGTTCCGATCTAAAGAAATCGAGAGAGACTGAGATTGAAGGAGAGAGAAATAGAGAGGTTCCGATCTAAAGAAATGGAGAGAGACTGAGATTTAAGGAGAGAGAAATAGAGAGGTTCCGATCTAAAGAAATCGAGAGAGACTGAGATTTAAGGAGAGAGATTTAAAGAGAGAGCTAGAGGTGCAGGTTTAAGTGGAGAGAAGTTGAGATTTAAGGAGAGAGGGGTGCAGATTAAACGAGTGGTACATATTTAAGGAGAGAGAAATAGAGCGAGAGAGAGATAGAGATCTGTTTGCTAGGAACGAGAATTCCTTCCTAATTTTTTCAAAGTCAACGAGTTTACGTAGATAGACTCCGAAAACAATAAAACGAGAACTGAAGTGAACGTAAACTGAGGTATTAGTATATCCATATACACCGGAATTTCCCGCTTCCTTCTGCCAGTGAGATGATGTCCATTCCAATCGTAAACATTTTAAAATAACTTTGTGTTCGGGTGCAGAAGTCTTTGATCACATTAATTTGAAACGCTCGTGTCTCCACACAGAGAACGCCGCAGTGACTTGTCAGCTGAACTGCAAGTCTTAATTTTAGTCCAAATCCTTCACCATGGAATAATCCAGTCACGTTTTCTGTTTTATCTATTTGACATCTTCCAAGTTTAAACAGAAACAAAAAAAAATAGAAAAGGTTTGTAAAGACCAGAGACACGGGTTTCAAAGTCTCCGTGTTTTTTAATCTATTTGCCTTCAGGGGGTACGGTACCTAGAAAAATGCACTATGTCTAAATTTTTTTTTTTTTTTTTTTACACTTTTAGATATTAAAACATACCAATAGTCACTATGAATTAACTGTATTTCAGAAAAAAAAATTTAGATCACTTAAAATGTATTTTCAGAATGTTACTCATTTAAAAACTTTAATAATTTAAAAACTTAAAAGTCTTTTTTCTCTGAAAAAATATTTTTGACATTTTGCTTCACTAAGGCAAGAAAATCTCAAAAACCACCTGCCAGATTTTGATAAAACTTCTAAGTTATATTAAGAAGAGGTCTGTTTATAGAATGACAGAGGCTTTTAAAGAAATTTTGAGTACTTTTTTTTTGGCAATTTTTTAAATTTTCTAAATTGGCATTTTTGGCCAATTTTCACCATACAAAATTTTAAAAATTCATAAAAAATTTATTTATTACAATATTCAAAAAGTACTCTGACATCCCCTAAAGTAAACTTTCCTGATTATAAAAATGTACATTTTATATGAATCAGTGTATAAATATTTCAGAAATATTTGACACAAAAAGGTCATAAATTTCAAGATGGCGGCATGCCACGCCCACAAATATCAATATTTTAATTATTTTTTTTGCTCAAAATTATTTTTAAACCTACTATATCATAACTATGATATTAAAATGTCTTAAACTTTAAAAATAAAAAAGTTTTTTGCCAGACCCGGGTAGCCCCTTCAAAGATTTCATTGAGAAAACTTAGCAAAATTTCACTGAAAGCTTTTTTTACCCAGCAACGGTCTATTAACTTTCGGAAAGTTAAATCAATAACAGAAATTATTGAGCAGCTAGTTTAAAAAAAAGGGAAATTAAAGTTTCTTTTATTTTTACTGCTAAATACAATTCTGATCTTCTACTTCTGAGTTTGTTGAACAGACTGCAGTAACCCACACCAGATATTAGATATTTGGGGGGACCCCAGGTAGAGACTTCCACATGTGTTTGGTGGCCCTGACAGAAAATGGCGATTCACATCGTGTTTACACTAATTTTTAACGAACGGCCGATAGTGGAGCCAGTAGTGGCTGGCTGTTGCTGCCAACTTTTGGAAAACTGAAAATTTAAGACATTTTTCATCTTGCCCCGCTCGTCTTCTTGCCCTGGTCTCCCATACCTTCCTGGTTAAAATCAAATTTTATATGAAATAATATTTGAAGGGGCCCTTTTTCACGGGGTTGGGGGGTGGGTGCTAGGGGGGTGGCCTTGTTTGCTTTTTGATAAGTACGGCTGTATGGCTGTAGGGCTTTACTTAATGTATTTTAACCAGTTCTATCTTTTGGAGATTAACGTCCCCTCAAGCACTAACATGCTAGCTTAAGTCATTGTTTCGAAAGTCTTATCATGATTAACTATATAATCCAGCGTAGAGATTAGCTGCTCACTTGTCAAATGGAGTAAATTGGATTAGTACAGTCAGTATAGTTCCCATACAATCTCTTGATAATCCTTTAATACCAACTCATTTTGCAGCAGCATTATCTACGTTTGTAATCGAAAAAAACAACAACAACAGCAAACAGCCGGTCTAAATATCTCTACCTGCTTAAACAACAACAGCAAACAGCCGGTCTAAATATCTCTACATGCTTAAACAACAACAGCAAACAGCCGGTCTAAATATCTCTACATGCTTAAAGGCCCGATGGGTACAGTGTTCTGCTATGAAAGGTCGTTGCTACTGGTGTGTTTATGTGATCAGAGGAGACCCCGTAGGTGGAGGGTGTCAGATAACACATGACTAGCTTGGTTGCAGTCCTGGTTTATCCAACCACCTACATGTGTCCTCCGTTGTGCCTTCATTGCCGTTGCACACTCAGCTACGTTGAGGATCTATTAAAGGCACTTTTAGAAATCCTCCCATCGATGATTCGTGGGGGGGGGGGAAGAAATAAACATTTTATCCTGACTGACACTTCAATGAATTACATTTTTTTTTAAAACCGATGTGTTCCTTGTATCAGATTTTCCCACGACTGTAAAATCAATGGCCAGATAAGTTATAACAATACTTTTAATAATCTAACTGATTGCGATCATTCTTTGCCCTCATTCAGATGTTTATTATAGCACTTATTCGTACTTTTTTGTTTGTTTATTTCAAGTACTTGCAGTAAAAAAAAAAAGAATAATTAGGCCTGAGTACAAAAGATGAACTCTGATAAAATCAATCTCAGTTCTAATAATAGATTTTAATTTTATAACGAGGCTGATGGAAATAGAAACACACCCATATTCCTTTCCAACTATCTTTATGCTGAACAATATCTCATGATGAATGTCTGAGTGGATCTTGCAGAACCGTTATAAACTTTTCAGCGAATTCATTCTTTTAAGGCATTTACATCAAGCAGCAGTAAATAAAACATAAGTAATAAATAAAAGACTAATCAGTGGCCCCCTCTCTGTTGTCCGTGAGTTCCGATGCCCCTACTTTCAGTATGACTCGTACGTTGTACCAGCTGAGAATGTAGTCGTTGTCATAACTGACATTTGCATTGTGAATACTTTAGATGTGACCATCAACAAGGAATTGTAAAGCTTTTTTAAATCAATTTTTTTTAAATTTGGGCAAATGATAGTGATGTATAGTTACCTTGAATTGTTACTTAACCATTAGTTCTTCTCAATACAGCGAATAGTTTTTATAAATAAATTTCGTTTATATTTCGATTAAAGATCTTTTTTAAATATAAACCTTAATTTAAAAAAAATATATAGATATATATTTATGCTAATTTGTGAAGAATTTTTTTTAATGGAATACTCTAATTGAGTTGGTCCAAACTCACATTCGCTTTACTGTAACAAAGCGATGTGCTATGTGTGATATTAAGATGAATAGGTATCTTTTTTTTTTAATAAATCTTCTTATTATGTTGGATATGAGAAATATTTTACCGAAGCAGAAATACGGAAGTGCAGTCCAGATTAACTCTGTTGTGACACCCTCTGTTGTAACACTCTCTGTTGTAACACCCTCTGTTGTGACACTCTCTGTTGTGACACCCTCTGTTGTAACACTCTCTGTTGTGACACCCTCTGTTGTGACACTCTCTGTTGTAACACTCTCTGTTGTAACACTCTCTGTTGTAACACCCTCTGTTGTGACACTCTCTGTTGTGACACCCTCTGTTGTAACACTCTCTGTTGTGCCACCCTCTGTTGTGACACTCTCTGTTGTGACACTCTTTGTTGTGACATTCTCTGTTGTGACACTCTCTGTTGTGACGCCCTCTATTGTAACACCACCTGTCGTCACACCCTCTGTATTAGCACCTATGTTGCGACAACCTTTTATAAGAAGTTAATGACTCATTTCTCTTGTGACTCCACTTCATTCCATATTATGAAAATATCAGGTTAATTCATCTCAGACGAGTTTTTTCTAATATCTTGAAAGTGATATTATCACTTGACAGTCTCTCCTCGCCAACCACGATGACAGGATTAGGCCAACCCCCTCATATGTTGACTTAATCCATGTTTAATTAGTTATATCTGCTAGTGTAATAATACATACATATTTGTATGGCTATAACTGGTCTTTATTGTGTGGTGCATATCGCTAGTTAAAAGAACATAAAGTGACAGATGAAATATTTTATGAATTCTGTGTTTATGTCATATTCGTGCTTATGTATAGGCACCTCCCCCCTTCCCCCGGGCTAAAGACTTTAATTTTGCCATTTTGAAAAAGTACCAGGAATCCTAGGCCTAAATGACTAACAGATAGACGGCTGATAAAAGGCCCCAATATTAAAAAAAAAATAAAGGGCCCAATATTTGCAAGCTGTAGTCTTTACATCGATTTTTTATTTGGCCTGTGCCGCCCCCCCCTCCCCCATGTACCTCCCTAGAAACTTCAAAGATAGCCCTAATGTGATTTCCCCCTCAAAAAAAAAAACAAAAAAAAAAACAAACAAGACAAATTACTTACGCCAGTTAAATGGAAACATTACCAAACTGTACGAGGTGCCTCAATGCATTCGGCCACCATTGAGATTTCAATATACCCGACAAGGAGAAGAGATAGCAGGACCCCCGGGGGAAAAAGGGAGGGGGTGGTGGCAGAAGAAGAAGAAGATGACATAAATTTTAAGGAAAGATATAAATAATTCTTAGCTTTCTGTACCTCGGCACGTAGGTGAGGTCGAAAACTGTAACTTATCTATCCAATAAAACCACAACCGGATCTTTCGAGTTAAAGTGTCTGCTTAAAGGTTTATTTTTAACAATCCTCCTCATAGCAAGATTATAGGCCACTAGCTTGAACTTGGGTCTCACAAACTTACAGGCCACTAGCTTGAACTTGGGTCTCACAAACTTACAGGCCACTAGCTTGAACTTGGGTCTCACAAACTTACAAATCAAATACAACAGTGTGTGTGTGGTATAGCCTAAAGTTTCTCAACCGACTCAAGCTGCGACAGCTTCTTAACCCCAAGAGCTTTTGTTTACTAAATTTCATTAGAATTTGGGACTATTATGGTCCATCCAGAGCCGTTTTTATGGATAGGAAAATTAGGAAACCACCTTGGGCCCCCCACTTCCAAAGGGAATCAGATCCAGAGTTGTTCCAAGTAAAAAGATAAAGAATCAGAATTATGTAATAATTTATAGGCTTCACTCTTTGGATCGTACTGAGGAAAACACAAGGTACACACATTTTTTGGATATGAACTCCATAGAACAACTCATAGAAATATCATTAGACTCTTGAATTAAAGACAGTAAAATACCCTTCATATTACTGCACGAAAACATCACTCTTAAACGATGTCTGATTTCTTTCTTTTTATTTTTTGTGTCATGGTCGATAATGTTCGCCATGTTTAGCTTATCTTCACAAAATTTGGTTTGGCGGATTCCATGCGCCAACAGAAACTAACGTACGTACTTGTTTCAGTAGTATGGCGGCCGACAGTGGAAGGAACGAATTGGCCCGGGGGGGGGGGGGGAGGGTTGCCGTCAAGAGAAGGTGAGGTGGTGGGATAGAGGGGTGGGGTGTCCACTAAAGCAGGGCGAGGTGTTAAGGAGTTAAGATGTCATGGGGTCGCCTTATCGGGTACGGCATAATGGGAAAGAACAAGTTTGACTTAATTAAATGTTTATATTTCTTTTTAATTTTACTTATATGGCGAATTTTCGACAGATTTCTTAATGAGGTTCTGTTTTTATTTTTTTAACACTCCCCCCCCCCTCCCCCCAACAAATGACACCGCTGACTTTCTCAAGACGTTTTTTTAGAGCAGTACTTCTATTATTCAATCGTTATAAAACAGTTGTTGCGATTTCATGATTTTTGAGAGTCATAAAACATTATTTATTTATTTTCTTAATGGATTCTTGGGGAAAGGGTGGAAGGGTGCAATAGGGCAGTACATCTCCGCCGCGAAGCCATAAATAGATAAGATACTTAACCTATATTGGCGCTCAGGCTTTGGTCGGTCAATACAATTTAAATTAATGTTTGTATGGTCTAAACCTTTATAATAAAAGTCTACTTTCAAAAAAAAAGTTGTTATTATATTTTTTCTGTCAGTTGATATTTAAACATAAGGATTAATTTTTAATCCATTTGACATATGATTGACCCTATTAGCACCATTGAGTATAACATTCTAAACATATACCACCGGTTTAATGGCATTTAATTTATAACATGACAACATATGTTCAGGTCTTGTATTCTATCATACATTCAATTAGCCCTTCTCACAGTCAAGAACGTGTTGCTGCATAAGAGCCCGTGACAAGCGGTGGTGAGGGCAGGACCGTCGAGTTCAATTAAGAAGGCGCGTGGACCCCTAGATTTTTTCACAATGACATTCATGATAAATACATTTCAAGGAATCGGGCTTGGTGGACATCCTTTGAGCCTTGTAGGTCCCTCGAGCCTCGTGAGACCCCGGAGTAACTGACCGGCTGCATCCCAATCCCATCCACAGGTCTGGGTAAGAGGCCAGGTAGTTACTATGCTGTACAGAACATCAAGTCACCTCTACATACACAATGTATCAATCAAGTTTAGATTATTGTATTAATATAAGGCACATTAAAACTTTCACATAACAATCGATTTTTATCATTTTCTATTTATAACCGGGTGGGACGGATGGCCGAGTGGTGTAGATACTCGACTGTCAACCTGAGAGTCCTGGGTTCGATCCTCGGTGAGGCCCATGGAATTTTTCCAGGTGAAATTTGGTGCAAAGTCGTCCCACAAGTCCACCCAGCTTTAAATGGGTACCTGACTTTAAGTTGGGGAAGTAAAGGCGGCTGGGCGTTGTGCTAACCACACAATCCCTTCATATGCCGAGGTTATAGAAACAGATGAATTCTACACTTCATCTGCCCCGAAGGCCCGTTAGGGCTAAGAAGGAAACTTACTTTTATTTATAACCATTTCACTTATTTCATTTATCTATTAAAATTCATCATGTTATATATATATATATATATATATATATATATATATATATATATATATATATATGTTGTGCTTTTTTGTATTAAAAAAAATAGGTGCCGGTACTCAGTGATGGATTGCCTAACTTTTAACTACCAGTTCACACCTATTTTAATTCTTATTGCGCGCAATTTTAAAAGAATTCAATTTTAACAAATTAATAATATAATAAACGTTAAAATACAAGAAAAGTAATAATTTTTCCCCCACATTGAAAAAGGTGGCGGTACGCCGTATCGGTGCGTACCAACACAAAAAAGCACTGTATATATGTGTGTGTGTGTATGTGTGTGAGTGTATGTGTGTGTGAGTGAGTGTGTGTGTGAGAGTGTGTGTGTGTGTGAGTGTGTGAGTGTGTGTGAGTGTGTGTGTGTGTGTGACTGAGTTGTGTGTGTGAGTGTGTGAGTGAGTGTGTGTGTGAGTGTGTGAGTGAGTGTGTGTGAGTGAGTGTGTGTGTGTGAGTGTGTGTGTGTGTGTGACTGAGTTGTGCGTGTGTGTGAGTGAGTGTGTGTGTGTATGTATATTTCAAACCTTCAAGGCTGATGACAAATGTTCGTCCCATTAGTCCTGGGCTAAGATATTTCAGAATCGTGTATGTGGCGACATTTATTAAAAGCTTTCTTTGTTATTTCAGAAAGTGGTCAGACGATTTTAATGCCATAGTGGTCAGCTTTATGTCACATAGTGGTCAGTGTTATGTCATATAGTGGTCGGTGTTATGTCAGATATCGGTCAGTGTTATGTCATATAGTGGTCAGTGTTATGTCATATAGTGGTCAGTGTTATGTCAGATAGTGCTCAGTGTTATGTCAGATAGTTCATCCAATGAGATTCTGCTCATCATCGTTCTGGGTAGAAAAAAAAAATTTCCTCGAGTGTATTTCTTCCCCACTTCTCAAGTGCTAGTCGGCCTCCATATAACAATAACAGACGGTTGTGAAAGATCAATCCTCACCCTTTGACGTAGTCCCTTCTCTTTGTCTACAATGTACACACGGTGCTGATGATGGTAACGTCAATCTGAAATGAGAGAGAGACAGAGAGAGATGTGACACATTCTAAATACTGGATTAGATGCGACAACAGGTGCCCCAGTCAGAGACGGGGTGATGGCGGCCACATTATTCGGTTAACGGCAGCGACACTCTGACAGTTATACACCAGTACATATCCCCCCTCTCCCACACCACCCCCCACCAACCCGTCTCTGGGTTTTTTAAGGAGGGGGGGGCGGTGGTGGCGGCAATATTTTCTTCTGAAACTGAGGTCTCAACTGACCTTAACCCTCAAATGACCTTTACCCTCAACAGACCTTTACCCCCAACAGACCTTAACCCTCAACTGACCTTAACCCTCAACTGACCTTAACCCTCAACAGACCTTAACCCTCATATGGCCCGAGTTGGTTGAGATTGTCAGGGTCCCAAGATTTGCTGTCAGTAGCTTTCGTGCAGGACCGGCCTTGGTAGGCCGATTTGACCAATTGCTCCAAATGGGGCCCGACGCCTGGCAGAGGCCTCACAATTTACATTTATATTAATAGTTTTAAGGGGGTCCTCGCAAGCCTCCGTTAATTAGGGCCCCACAATTCGTAAGGCCGGCCCTGCCTGGTGAGCATGTGTGTGTGTGTGTGTGTGTGTGAGGGAGGGAGAAAGAGAAATATGATGGGAGGGATGTGGAGGACCAGAAATGTTTTTGCATCTTCCATTTTTATGGAATAATTGTTACTTCTATGCTTAAATGTACTGGCTTGAATGTTTAAGTTCACCATTTGAGTTGCATGAACGTGATTGCGATCATAAAGATAAGATAAAGATTTACGGTCGACGATTCCTGCGATTCTGTTCCGGCTGATATCAATATTTAATCTCACAGACGAACACGCTAACACACACACATATATAAATAAACACACACACACACACCAAGGAACACACCTTCTCACATACGATATCGACTGGCAAAGCTCTCTTCAAGTGCGCAGAGAAAGTGGTCTGTGTTTGGGTGTGTGTGTGTAATTAGCTGCGGCACTTCGAGCAGTTCCTCCAAAGGTCACTGCAATGCCTAGCAACAACAAAGAAACAAAGACTGCCAGGCGGAGGTTTTGGAAGGCGGCAAAGGTTTAACTTAATGGCAAAGAAAACAAAGCCAACGGTGGTTTACATTTTTTGTTGGTAGATGGGACACTTATACGTTATCTATTGTTGTAGAAGTTTACAGTCGGGACTAATATGAACGGATACATGTATTATTTTTGTCTACATCAATTTTTCTGTAAGGGGCTGTCCATTAATTACGTCAACAAAATAGGGGGGGAGGGGGGGTCAGAAAATTTTTGACAATTGTTGACAAGGGGGAGGGGGGGAGGTCATGAAAAGTTGACGTCAACAATGTTACTTTAAAAAAAAATTAATATAATTACTTAAATAAAGGAAAATTAAGCAGTGTTTGTAGTCCTGTGTTAGACACTCGCTTAACATTCAGTATTTTAATTAAACTAGCTGTATTCCTACTAATTTTGCCACATACACATTTTCAAAGCCACCTTTTTTAGGGGGGGGGGGTGATCAAATGTTGACGTAATTTTATAGGGGGGTCTCTGGAAGTTTGACAAGTTGTTGACAAGGGAGAGGGGGGGGAGGTAAAAATCGCCAAAAATTTGTTGACATAAATAATGGACAGCCCCCATACAGATATTCAAACAAAGGAAAATGACGGCGGTACTCAGTAGCGTAGACAGCGTTTGCATCTCACGGGGCGGCAGTGGTGTAGAGAGCTTAACTCGCGCCCGGGGCACAATCCCTTTTTAGCGCCTCCCCCAATTCGAAAACCATAATAATATTATATGTAAAATATATCATTTAGCGCCCCTTTGTGAGTAGCGCCCGGGGCCTGATGCCCTCTTGCCCCCATCCTTACTACGCCACTGCGGGGAGGGATTTTAAAATGCCTCCCCCACTTTTCGAAAACCAAACACCTTATAGATCAAACAACTAGGAAACCGAACAAGATATACTAAAATGTGTTAGAATACGAAGATGTTTTAAAATTCTAACGTGGTATTTCTGTTTTTATAGTATTTAAGTACTTTCCCCTTGGCGATCATGCTCTCTTTGTGCATTTTATAACGTTTCTCTTTGTAGTGACATTGCCCTATATTTATTTTGCAACTTATTTCGGTGCTAAGTTGAAGCTTTTTTTATTTCTTTAGTGTTATATATATTTTTTTTTAAAGATGCAAACAATAGTACTTTTACCATTAAAGTTCAAATTTACAGGTTGTCCGTAGAATGTTTAAACCCAGAAGCGGTCTTAGTGGTAGCTGGGGGGGGGGGGGGGGGGCAGCACAAATGAAATGGCACCTTCGCCTGAGGAGATTCTGCTGAGGATGTCCACGATTGGAGAATTTGTTTTCCCTAAAAGTAGAAAAACTAAACGTTTGTCTGAAGCCTCACATACGACACTCGCAACAGACTAGCTCATCTCCTCGCATTAGGCCTCGCGTACTGTTAAGGTCGCCTATACAAAACAAGCAATTAAGCCTGTTCCATTCTGGACACAGGACGTGTTAGCGCATTTTCGTGTTATGTATCAGTACGTTTGTTAGCTTTCAGTAAATATTTGTAAATTTTGGAAATGTTTATAAATTCAATTGTGTAATGCATATATTTGTAAAAAAAATATATAAAGACGTTTCTTTATATTTGAAAAAAAATTATTGTCTCTTAAATCTAACTACAAGTGGTTTGTGGTTACTGAAATAGGACTCATAATTGAAAACATTCTAAATTATAGTCATTTAATCGTCCGAAAACTCCGTCAATTGTTGCATAGCTCTGATACTTTCAATTAAACTCAGAACACAAGCTTACTATTTCATTTGATGAGTTTCTTAATAAATCTTGGTGAAACTACGTGCTGCAGTATTTCGCACCAAATGAACGGGTTATTGAACGTACAAGGTGTATATATAATATATAAGCCCCTTAGGAGCCCTGAAGCCCGGCCCTCAGAGGTCCTATCGCAAAATGAACTTTTGATGTACACATGGCAGGCCAAGACCTACAAAATGATATATACATCATGGGTCTAGGACTTATAGTTGCTGAGATATAGCGTTCCTTTATTAATATAGCTTATATAGTAAAAAACGGTACTAAGGCCCCTTTTACGGCCCTGAGAGGTCAGATCGCAAAATGGAAAAAAGCTATTTCTTGGCAGGCCAAGACCTACAAAATGATATATACATCAGGGGTCTAGGACTTATGGTTGATGAGATCTAGGGTGATGACGGACGGACGGACAGACAGACAGACAAAACGGGGACAATAATGCTCTAAAAATTATCAAAATACATGTACATCATTGTTTTTCAACGTCTTGTTTCGCTCCTTTAATGTTCTTTGCATTGCGACGGGTGCATTTTCCAAAAACATGCCTAGAGATTCAAAACAACAACGATTTTATTTTCGAATAAAAGAAAAATTGAAAATCATGTTAGTGTAACAGATCCATTTATATTTTTACTTTGATAATAGGGAAAATTTTGATTCGGAACATAAACGATTTTTTTTCAGAACTAATTTTCGGATTTTATACTTAAATACTGCAGATGAAGCCCCTGACGGACGAATAAAACTTATGAAAAATCGGGTTTGTGAGGGTCAGTGAGAATTTATCCATTTCATTGAATTTTAAAAACAAAGTTTTTCCAAACTAGATCGATTAGTAATTTGAGCGAATGTCTGCAAATGAATAATTTGAGATTCTGCTGTTGTTTTGTAACTAAGTAAAGAGATACTGACACTGGCCGGCAGAGAAACAATACGGACATAACTAGATTGCGGAGATCCTGCAACACATCCATCCATCTTTGGTGATATGAAAAGAAATTCTGACGTTTCATTGTATGTAAACAAGGTAGATTACCTCCGTCCATACGGTAGCAGAGTTTATTGCTGTACATAAATACAACACACGCCTCACTTTACTGACGGAAAACAAATGTAAAATATCTAGTTTTTGTGGGGCTATCATAAACGGATCTATCCATTTTATATAAAGAAAAACAAGCAATTAAGCCTGTTCCATTCTGGACACAGGACGTGTTAGAGCATTTTCGTATTATGTATCAGTACGTATGCTATCTTTCAGTAAATATTTTTGTAAATTTTGTAAATGTTTATAAATTCAATTGTGTAATGCATATATCTGAAAGTTTTAGCTTTCTTGTTCTTCTTCGATCTACATTTTCTTCTTGGTCATGAACAACTTCTGCTTCCTCTTCTTCTTGCAAAAGATCTACTGCACCGTTTCCTTTGACAGTCCAGTTGGCAACAAAATCAGCTAAGCATATTTCATATAACTGATTAGGTCGCTCTGCATACCTCTCAACTGGACCCTTTGTCAGGATGTCTGTACAAAGTTAACGTAACATATTTATACACACACACATTCATGCGTGTATATACACATACATACATTATACCTACGTACACACCTAACTACGCACATTTATACATGCATACTTAAATATATATGTAGACTCAATCTCATATACATATATACACATACTACATACATACCGACCCACCCACCTACCTACTGTCTACCAATCTATACAATATCTGTCTACTAGCCTTACATAACAATCTCTTATATTTTGGCCTTGAGAGGTCCTATCGCGAAATGGACTTTTGATGTACACTTGGCAGGCCAAGACCTACACAATGATATATACATCATGGGTCTAGGACTTATGGTTGCTGAGATATAGGGCGGTCCATTATTAATATAGCTTATATAGTAAAAACAGCACTTTATAAGGCCCCTTTTACGGCCCTGAGAGGTCAGATCGCGAAATGGAAAAAGTCATTTCTTGGTAGGCCAAGACCTACAAAATGATATATACACCATGGGTCTAGGACTTATAGTTGCTGAGATATAGCGTTCCTTTATTAATATAGCTTATATAGTAAAAAACGGTACTAAGGCCCCATTTACGGCCCTGAGAGGTCAGATCGCGAAATGGAAAAAAGCTATTTCTTGGCAGGCCAAGACCTACAAAATGATATATACATCATGGGTCTATGACTTATGGTTATTGAGATCTAGGGTGATGACAGACAGACAGTTATAAGGCCCCTTTTACGGCCCTGAGAGGTCAGATCGCGAAATGGAAAAAAAGTCATTTCTTGGTAGGCCAAGACCTACAAAATGATATATACATCATGGGTCTAGGACTTATAGTTGCTGAGATATAGCGTTCCTTTATTAATATAGCTTATATAGTAAAAAAACGGTACTAAGGCCTTTTTTACGGCCCTGAGAGGTCAGATCGCGAAATGGAAAAAAAGCTATTTCTTGGCAGGCCAAGACCTACAAAATGATATATACATCATGGGTCTAGGACTTATAGTTATTGAGATCTAGGGTGATGACAGACAGACAGACAGACAAAACGGGGACAAAAAAAGATGATTTTAAGACTGAACAATTTAAAATAGGAACGAGTTTATACTTGTTAAGTTCGTTTTTTGAGGTATTCTAGTAGTTAAGCACGGCATTTATTTACTTTCCATATATAACACCATAATATTACATGTAATTCAGGGTTGTTAAAAAAGAGTAAATCGTAAATCGGAAGTGACATATATAGTGAAAACAAAAGCCCGTCAGAACAGGGAATAAGAGAAAATATAAATAAGGGAGGTAAGGATGGCGGTCAGAGGCTTTTTTTTATGGTTAGTCGAAAACAAAACAACACAACCAATGGTAGTCATGGTTACCGATCATAAATTACTACACGATGTCTCCGTCTGGTGTTGAAACAGATGGTGATATTCATGGGCGTCGCTAGGAATTTTTCCAGGGGGGGGATGAAATTTTCCAGGGGGGGGCAAATAACAACTTTATGACATTTTTTTTAAATGTAAGGGGAGGGGGGTAGCAATTGCCCCCCTCTTATATGACATTTTTTCAAAATGTAAAGGGGGTGCCCCCCCTTGCCCCCCCCCCCACCCCATGAAGACGCCCATGGTGATATTCCCTGAATTTCTATAACGAAAATTCAACCATTGATTTTTAAAGACATTGAAAATAAGGAGAAAAAATGACTTATACGTTATCGTGGATTGTATTACATTTGATAGGAACGAGTTTGGTCTTCATTAGGGAGCGACCGATATGCCTTTTTACCGATAGTCCGATACCGATATTTTCCCCCAGCATTTTTGCTGATACCGAAACCGATATTTTGCTATTAATGAAAGGGTGTCTTGCAGATGATTAGAAGATTAGAAAAACAAAAGATTTGAAAAGACAGACCGAAAGACCGAAGTCAGAAACACAAACCATGCCTGCATAATCTCAGAAATCTGCATGTTTATTGTTTAAAAATTGTTGTTTTTACTTTTTTACTTGTTCACAAACAGAAAAGTAAGATAAAGTTGTAATTAATTAATATCAAACTAAAAAAGTAAAAATGTATTAATTAGGGCTACTGATTAAACTGCGTTAATTTGCGATTAGCGCGCCAAAAAAATTGCGATTAAATTTTTTAACGCAACACTTAAATGCGTTAATTTGACCAAATGCGGAAAGTTCACCAAATCGATAAAAAACTGAAGTTCACTCAACCATTTGAAGTTTAAGTTCCGTCCACTTATTAAGTAAATCTACCACCCCCACCCTGTCGTAATTCGCACACACTCTCACCCCCCCCCCCCCAGGTATGTCGACTGAAGCCCCACATGTAATATATAATGAAGATGTCTTGTTTATTTAGCCCTTCGACAAGTAAACCTCATGCTCCCTTCCCTGTCAGTGTAAAAAGAGAAAAGTTTCATTCACTAGTTAACATTACATACTGCAGTGTATTGGTGAAGGTACTATAGCGTATTGTTGAACGTATAATGAACCCGTTTATAAATATAATTCTGTAGCCACGGCTATTGTATGGGATTGTATGGGTGGTACCTTCCCCAGCCTCCTTTTATTTACCCAACAATATCCCGGGAGTAGAAAATTTCCCGGGAACTATCCTGGGATTCAGCTATCTTGAGAGAAAAACCCAGGTGCTAACCAATGTAATGTAACACCAATAAAACTTCGTATGGACGTTCAGCAATCGGCAGTTGTAAATATAGTATTAATTGAAGCCAACTTATCTTTCAACTGCTGCCTACGAAGTTAAAATCTATGTTTCAATTGTTTTGTCAATGTTTGTCGACAGCTAGGCATCATTTATTGCCTGGCAAGTCTATTAATTAATTAACGTTTTGAAACAAGCGATGTCGATATGATGGAAAGGCATATTTTCGTTTGTGCTTTGTAAATAGCAATAAAAACATCAAAAGATTTTTCTCAAGAGTTAAACCGGCAAACACTCACGCCTCGTCGCTGATACAACTGTTGCTATAACCAAAATGAAACGAAAGAAAGAATTTTTAATGTTGACACACGAAAGAAGATGAAAAATGAAAGCCGACCGATCAAAATTTTGCTTTGAATTGCCATGCGGTAACATCAAAGGGTGTCATTTTACAATACAATTTTCTTTTCTGTTGTTCACTAAAACAATTTAACGAATAGTTGATAGTAAGAAAGTAAATGAATGAAAGAATATAAGAGTAATATTTATATACATAGACGCGCAAAGCAAAATCTTTAAAAGAAGATTAAAAGTAAAATTTGTCCTTCATTTCACCGACCCTGTTGGTAAGTGACGTTTGTGCTGCTGTGTCTAAAATGAAACTGGGTTGGGCAAGAGGGGGGGGGGGTAGTAAAAAAACGCGTTAATGATAAGGGAGCGATTACTTTCTTGCTATATTATTATTTTAGGAAGGAAAGGCACATATGAAATATAAAACCCATAGTGCCAATATCGGTCCGACTATCGGTCGCTCCCTACAAAAATCGGCCGATCCGATATTAACCGATAGTGCCAATATCGGTCCGATACCGATCCGATTATCGGTCGCTCCCTAGTCTTCATCAGTCTATTACTCAAAACGAATTTTCTTGGTTGAAAAGTGACCCCCCCCACCCCCAGAGAGGAGTATTACATATACCTAATGGAGAGAAGGTTTTCATTTTATTCTAATTTTTCTCGCAGAAAATGAACAAGTTGTTAGATTGTGTACCGTAACTGGCTTGTTTATTCAAAACATAAAAGAAAAAAATTAATTGTCATTTGCTTTTGGCCCAAGCTGTTAAGCCATTCATTAACCAAGAAAAATCGTTTTCTTGTATCACAGCGTAATCGACTGTCTCAGATATATATCTATATCTATATCTATATATCTATATCTATCTATCTATCTATCTATCTATCTATATATATATATATATATATATATATATATATATATATATATAAAATCAAACACGTCGCAAAGCTGAACTTACGTAAGGTGCGCTTTAATTAAAAAGTGCAAACCCAAAAACTCTTAAGAACGGTATTGGGGGGGGGGGGTGGTACGGGGTGTGGGGGGACGTGTGGGTGGCTACAAGCACAATTGAGTTGATACATTTCTCGTCTTTACAGATTCATTGAACACTACACATATTAGGCAAATGTAAAATGTAAGTATTAGGCCAATGCATGTAAAGTGTAGATAAAAGGACAATGTAAAGATTAGACCAATGTAGGTTAAATATAAATAGTAGTCAAATATTAGATCGATTGCCTGATGTACTAAACAATGACAAAGACTGGACACTAAGCCCACCAAACTAACAATAAAAACAACATTAATTAAATAACTAATATCACATATTCAGTATAATAGATGTAAAAAAAAAATAGTTTAATTAAAAACAACTGATCAACGTAGTACATATAAATTCAAGGGTTTTATTAGAAGGAAACGAATTGATTTGGCTCCACATGATAAGTTTATTTGAAAAGTGTAAACAAATACGTATGTACGTGGTTGAAAAAGTTATAATTTGATAATTCTGAATAACTTAGAATACAACAACTGATAATATTCATTTTAAGAATGGTAGAGCGATTAAGTTAAACATTTTTCAATGCTCCCATTAATGACTAACATTTCAATTCGATATGATTAACAAAAAATTATTTGAGTGATACTACAATGTTTTTTTTTAATTCTTTTTCATACTGAGCTATTCACCGAAAGAAACATTTCACTTCATAATATTTATAAAGAAAGTGCAGGAATACACAAGCTCCTTACTTTAAACAGCGCTGTATGGACCCAGCAGCATATAAGATATATTGAAACCTTAAGTAAAATCTTTTATATAAATCATTGCAAGACCACACATGAAATGTTCCAACATTTCTGTTGTTTACTAGTTTTTAAAACTAGGGAAAATATCACGAAAATTTGTACGTTTTGGTTTATTGAAAGCAGATTTAACCGATAATGAACTAAAAAAATACCATTTAAAGGAAATATATTTGTTTACATTAGAACGACCGAGTAAAAGTATTAAACAAACGGTCAATGAATCTGTGTGATTTTTTTTATATAGGATAAATTCATGCAGTGATGTCGGCTACACAAATTCATACAGTGATATCGCCTCCACAAATTCATACAGTGATATCGGCTCCACAAATTCATGGAGTGATATCGGCTCCACTAATTCATGCAGTGATGTCGGCTGCACAAATTCATACAGTGATATCGGCTGCACAAATGCATGCAGTGATATCGCCTCCACAAATTCATTTCATACAGTGATGTCGGCTGCACAAATTCATACAGTGATATCGCCTCCACAAATTCATACAGTGATATCGGCTCCACAAATTCATGCAGTGACATCGGCTGCACAAATGCATGCAGTGATATCGGCTCCACAAATGCATGCAGCGATATCGGCTCCACAAATTCATACAGTGATATCGCCTCCACAAATTCATACAGTGATATCGGCTCCACAAATTCATGGAGTGATATCGGCTCCACAAATTCATGCAGTGATATCGGCTCCACAAATTCATGCAGTGATATCGGCTGCACAAATTCATACAGTGATATCGGCTGCACAAATGCATGCAGTGATATCGGCTTCACAAATTCATACAGTGATTTAGGCTCCACAAATTCATACAGTGATATCGGCTCCACAAATTCAAACAGTGATATTGGCTCCACAAATTCATGCAGTTATATCGGCTCCACAAATTCATGCAGTGATGTCGGCTCCACAAATTCATGCAGTGATATCGGCTCCACAAATTCATGCAGTGATATCGGCTCCACAAATTCGTGCAGTGATATCGGCTCCACAAATTCATGCAGTTATATCGGCTCCACAAATTCATGCAGTGATTTAGGCTCCACAAATTCATACAGTGATATCGGTTCCACAAATTCATGCAGTTATATCGGCTCCACAAATTCATGCAGCGATATCGGCTACACAAATTCATGCAGTGATGTCGGCTACACAAATTCATACAGTGATATCGGTTCCACAAATTCATGCAGTTATATCGGCTCCACAAATTCATACAGTGATATCGGCTCCACAAATTCATGCAGCGATATCGGCTACACAAATTCATGCAGTGATGTCGGCTCCACAAATTCTTACAGTGATATTGGCTCCACAAATTCATGCAGTTATATCGGCTCCACAAATTCATGCAGTGATGTCGGCTCCACAAATTCATGCAGTTATATCGCCTCCACAAATTCATGCAGTGATATCGGCTCCACAAATTCATACAGTGATATCGGCTCCACAAATTCATACAGTGACATCGGCTGCACAAATGCATGCAGTGATATCGGCTCCACAAATGCATGCAGCGATATCGGCTCCACAAATTCATACAGTGATATCGCCTCCACAAATTCATACAGTGATATCGGCTCCACAAATTCATGGAGTGATATCGGCTCCACAAATTCATGCAGTGATATCGGCTCCACAAATTCATGCAGTGATATCGGCTGCACAAATTCATACAGTGATATCGGCTGCACAAATGCATGCAGTGATATCGGCTTCACAAATTCATACAGTGATTTAGGCTCCACAAATTCATGCAGTTATATCGGCTCCACAAATTCATGCAGTGATGTCGGCTCCACAAATTCATGCAGTTATATCGCCTCCACAAATTCATGCAGTGATATCGGCTCCACAAATTCATACAGTGATATCGGCTCCACAAATGCATGCAGCGATATCGGCTCCACAAATTCATACAGTGATATCGCCTCCACAAATTCATACAGTGATATCGGCTCCACAAATTCATGGAGTGATATCGGCTCCACAAATTCATGCAGTGATATCGGCTCCACAAATTCATGCAGTGATATCGGCTGCACAAATTCATACAGTGATATCGGCTGCACAAATTCATACAGTGATATCGGCTGCACAAATGCATGCAGTGATATCGGCTTCACAAATTCATACAGTGATTTAGGCTCCACAAATTCATACAGTGATATCGGCTCCACAAATTCAAACAGTGATATTGGCTCCACAAATTCATGCAGTTATATCGGCTCCACAAATTCATGCAGTGATGTCGGCTCCACAAATTCATGCAGTGATATCGGCTCCACAAATTCATGCAGTGATATCGGCTCCACAAATTCGTGCAGTGATATCGGCTCCACAAATTCATGCAGTTATATCGGCTCCACAAATTCATGCAGTGATTTAGGCTCCACAAATTCATACAGTGATATCGGTTCCACAAATTCATGCAGTTATATAGGCTCCACAAATTCATACAGTGATATCGGCTCCACAAATTCATGCAGCGATATCGGCTACACAAATTCATGCAGTGATGTCGGCTACACAAATTCATACAGTGATATCGGTTCCACAAATTCATGCAGTTATATCGGCTCCACAAATTCATACAGTGATATCGGCTCCACAAATTCATGCAGCGATATCGGCTACACAAATTCATGCAGTGATGTCGGCTCCACAAATTCTTACAGTGATATTGGCTCCACAAATTCATGCAGTTATATCGGCTCCACAAATTCATGCAGTGATGTCGGCTCCACAAATTCATGCAGTTATATCGCCTCCACAAATTCATGCAGTGATATCGGCTCCACAAATTCATACAGTGATATCGGCTCCACAAATTCATACAGTGACATCGGCTGCACAAATGCATGCAGTGATATCGGCTCCACAAATGCATGCAGCGATATCGGCTCCACAAATTCATACAGTGATATCGCCTCCACAAATTCATACAGTGATATCGGCTCCACAAATTCATGGAGTGATATCGGCTCCACAAATTCATGCAGTGATATCGGCTCCACAAATTCATGCAGTGATATCGGCTGCACAAATTCATACAGTGATATCGGCTGCACAAATGCATGCAGTGATATCGGCTTCACAAATTCATACAGTGATTTAGGCTCCACAAATTCATGCAGTTATATCGGCTCCACAAATTCATGCAGTGATGTCGGCTCCACAAATTCATGCAGTTATATCGCCTCCACAAATTCATGCAGTGATATCGGCTCCACAAATTCATACAGTGATATCGGCTCCACAAATGCATGCAGCGATATCGGCTCCACAAATTCATACAGTGATATCGCCTCCACAAATTCATACAGTGATATCGGCTCCACAAATTCATGGAGTGATATCGGCTCCACAAATTCATGCAGTGATATCGGCTCCACAAATTCATGCAGTGATATCGGCTGCACAAATTCATACAGTGATATCGGCTGCACAAATTCATACAGTGATTTAGGCTCCACAAATTCATACAGTGATATCGGCTCCACAAATTCAAACAGTGATATTGGCTCCACAAATTCATGCAGTTATATCGGCTCCACAAATTCATGCAGTGATGTCGGCTCCACAAATTCATGCAGTGATGTCGGCTCCACAAATTCATGCAGTTATATCGCCTCCACAAATTCATGCAGTGATATCGGCTCCACAAATTCGTGCATTGATATCGGCTCCACAAATTCATGCAGTTATATCGGCTCCACAAATTCATGCAGTGATTTAGGCTCCACAAATTCATACAGTGATATCGGCTCCACAAATTCATGCAGCGATATCGGCTACACAAATTCATGCAGTGATGTCGGCTCCACAAATTCATACAGTGATATTGGCTCCACAAACTTATGCAGTTATATCGGCTCCACAAATTCATGCAGTGATGTCGGCTCCACAAATTCATGCAGTTATATCGCCTCCACAAATTCATGCAGTGATATCGGCTCCACAAATTCATACAGTGATATCGGCTCCACAAATGCATGCAGCGATATCGGCTCCACAAATTCATACAGTGATATCGCCTCCACAAATTCATACAGTGATATCGGCTCCACAAATTCATGGAGTGATATCGGCTCCAGAAATTCATGCAGTGATATCGGCTCCACAAATTCATGCAGTGATATCGGCTGCACAAATTCATACAGTGATATCGGCTGCACAAATGCATGCAGTGATATCGGCTTCACAAATTCATACAGTGATTTAGGCTCCACAAATTCATACAGTGATATCGGCTCCACAAATTCAAACAGTGATATTGGCTCCACAAATTCATGCAGTTATATCGGCTCCACAAATTCATGCAGTGATGTCGGCTCCACAAATTCATGCAGTTATATCGCCTCCACAAATTCATGCAGTGATATCGGCTCCACAAATTCGTGCATTGATATCGGCTCCACAAATTCATGCAGTTATATCGGCTCCACAAATTCATGCAGTGATTTAGGCTCCACAAATTCATACAGTGATATCGGTTCCACAAATTCATGCAGTTATATCGGCTCCACAAATTCATGCAGTGATGTCGGCTACACAAATTCATACAGTGATATCGGTTCCACAAATTCATGCAGTTATATCGGCTCCACAAATTCATACAGTGATATCGGCTCCACAAATTCATGCAGCGATATCGGCTACACAAATTCATGCAGTGATGTCGGCTCCACAAATTCATACAGTGATATTGGCTCCACAAATTCATGCAGTTATATCGGCTCCACAAATTCATGCAGTGATGTCGGCTCCACAAATTCATGCAGTTATATCGCCTCCACAAATTAATGCAGTGATATCGGCTCCACAAATTCATACAGTGATATCGGCTCCACAAATTCATGCAGCGATATCGGCTCCACAAATTCATGCAGTGATGTCGGCTACACAAATTCATGCAGTCATGTCGGCTCCACAAATTCATACAGTGATATTGGCTCCACAAATTCATGCAGTTATATCGGCTCCACAAATTCATGCAGTGATGTCGGCTCCACAAATTCATGCAGTTATATCGCCTCCACAAATTTATGCAGTGATATCGTCTCCACAAATTCATGCAGTGATAGCGGCTCCACAAATTCATGCAGTTATATCGGCTCCACAAATTCATGCAGTGATTTAGGCTCCACAAATTCATACAGTGATATCGGCTCCACAAATTCATACAGTGATATTGGCTCCACAAATTAATGCAGTTATATTGCCTCCACAAATTCATGCAGCGATATCGGCTCCACAAATTCATACAGTGATATCGGCTCCACAAATTCATGCAGTGATATCGGCTGCACAAATTCATGCAGTGATATCGGCTCCACAAATTCATGCAGTGATGTCGGCTACACAAATTCATACAGTGATATCGGCTCCACAAATTCATGCAGTGATGTCGGCTCCACAAATTCATGCAGTGATGTCGGGTACACAAATTCATACAGTGATATCGGCTCCACAAATTCATGCAGTGATGTCGGCTCCACAAATTCATACAGCGATATCGGCTCCACAAATTCATACATTGATGTCGGCTCCACAAATGCATGCAGTGATATCGGCTCCACAAATTCATGCAGCGATATCGGCTCCACAAATTCATGCAGTGATGTCGGCTCCACAAATTCATACAGTGATATCGGCTCCACAAATTCATGCAGTGATATCGGCTCCACAAACTTCGAAACCTATTATAAAACATTGAATATTGACAGACTTTTAGATTTGTAATATATAGAGAAATAAAAGTGTAATTATATACTAATCGATTATCATTCTATTAGTTATAAATTAACATTTTGTGGCGATTTACCTAAGATTCGTCTGTAATACACAGGTCGTTCACTGCCCACACTTAAAGAACAATTGACTTATTGGAATCTTCATTTTTAGAAAAATTCGTAGTTCAATATGCTCAATTTATGAAACGAAAGTTGATTGAAAACAAAACAAATACACACCTGATAGCTGGCATGAAATAACCCAACGGTATGTGACTAGAAAAGCCATATTTACAACATTCAACGGTACCAGTCTCTAGCAAAGCCATCTTTACAACATTCAACGTACCAGTCTCTAGCAAAGCCATCTTTACAACAATCAACGTACCAGTCTCTAGCAAAGCCATCTTTACAACATTCAACGGTACCAGTCTCTAGCAAAGCCATCTTTATAACAATATAATCTTCTCGGGCTATCCCACATGTGTGCTGGGCGTCTATCTGAGGCAGTGCATACAGCAGCACGTGTGCTGGGCGCCTCTCTGAGGCAGTGCATACAGCAGCATGTGTGCTATGCGCCTCTCTGAGGCAGTGCCTACAGCAGCACGTGTGCTGGGCGCCTCTCTGAGGCAGTGCCTACAGCAGCACGTGTGCTGGGCGCCTCTCTGATGCAGTGCCTAAAGCAGTATGTGTGCCGGGCGTCTCTCTGAGGCAGTGCCTACCCGTGTTGAGGACCCTGTAAGATAACGTTCAAATGTATGAAATGTAAATGATAATTTAGAATGAGACTATGCGTTAAAATGACCATGATCTGGGGATTCTTCAGGCATGTACCTTTGCTGACCAATACATTCAGATGGCCATGGTAACCAATGCACACCCAAGGTATAATAAAGGTGCTACCTTCAATTTCTTAATTTACAAAAAAAAATAAATAAAAATAAGGTTTTTGTCTGTACATTTTTCGGGACCCACTGATAAAGTTTATTTTTTTTGGGGGGGGGGGGGGGGCCTGTACTAGATTCAATTTGGGGGTATCAGGCCAAGGTAAATTGTGGGGCCCCATGCAAAAAGGTATTTTGGGAGCCCTGGGCAATTACATTAGGGTAGGGTGGGGTGGTGTCTAGGAAAAGGTCAGTTGGGTTCACTTAGCAAAAAGCTGTTAATGCGATCGATCACAAAAATGTCTTTAAAAACTGGAGGCCGAGGCCCATTACACGTGCTCAAACCATAACTCTTTTCTTATGGTTGGTAATGTAAACAAATTCCGACATGGGCCCCTTTACCCCTTTACAGCAAGGGCCCAAGACAGTCGCCTAGCTTTCCTATCACATCGAACTGCTTTATTGTAAGTACCCCCATAACAGATAGTACATTAAATACTTTATTGTAAGTACCCCCATAACATACAGTACATCAAATACTTTATTGTAAGTACCCCCATAACAGATAGTACATTAAATACTTTATTGTAAGTACCCCCATAACAGACAGTACATCAAATACTTTATTGTAAGTACCCCCATAACAGACAGTACATCAAATACTTTATTGTAAGTACCCACATAACAGATAGTACATCAAATACTTTATTGTAAGTACCCCCATAACAGACAGTACATCAAATACTTTATTGTAAGTACCCCCATAACAGACTGTACTTTATATACGAGCATAGTTTTGTTATTTTGTCTTTCGATTCATTTTCATCAATATTTTTTTTGGCTTCGTGCGTGTTAGTTTGTTTTTGTTTAGGAGGAGATGATATCCAACTCCCCCCCCCCAA
This sequence comes from Bulinus truncatus, assembly GCA_021962125.1. Classification (NCBI taxonomy): domain Eukaryota; kingdom Metazoa; phylum Mollusca; class Gastropoda; family Planorbidae; genus Bulinus; species Bulinus truncatus. Next base: position 3,623,563 of record JAGDYQ010000073.1, read on the forward strand.
CCCTTCCACCAGTCCCATGTTACCCTCGAGACAATACAATGTTTTTGGAACAGACATAAAAAAAAAATAAAGTTCCCTTCCTTGCGCCCCTAAGAGCTCATCGGGGCAGAACAAGTGTAGAATTTATCTGTTTCTATAACCTCTGCAGATGAAGTGTAGAATTCATCTGTTTCTATAGCCTCGGCATATGAAGGGATTATGTGGTTAGCACAACGCTCAGCCGCCTTTACTTCCCCAACTCAAGTCAGGCATATATTTAAAACTCGGTGGAGTAATAGGACATTAACAAACTTTCACCAGGACCTGGAAAATTTCCCAGGACTCTCAGGTCGACAGCCGAGCATCTACACCACTCGGACGTTCATCTCACTAACATACACAAACTGTGTCATTTATTGTCACATAAAAACAACAACAACAACCTTTCAGTATTCGTTTTGTTAGCGATGTAATAAATTTAACAAGAGCAACAAACCACAACATTAAATAAACGTTAACATATAAAAATAAAAATTGAAAATAATAGACTTCATTAATGGTAAACTGGCTATAAGCTAATTAAACAACTAAACATAAAAAAAAAACAATTTATAGAATTATAATTATTCAGTATACGTCCAGATGTTTCAATGTAAATAAATTTTAAATGGTTTGTCTGCTGTTGACTGGCCCACATGTTACCAGGCTTTTATTACATGCTCAAGTCTCTCTCTCTCTCTCTCCCCCCCCCCCCCCACCGACCCCATCTTATAAAAATATCTTATTTCGGAGTACCTTGATTCTTTAGCATAAATTACAATTCATAACAGACCATAACACATTATATATTTTTTTAATATCATACTGAAAGCGCAACGCTATTTAAAATGTTCTGTAATAACTACTTTAAAGAATGGACATAGATTTTGATACACAATAGCATAATAACATAAATATGGCGGCTTACAGAAATGTCCATTTAAAAAATTGACGATGCGCATTCTTTACAATTTATATTCTGTGGCTTAAACATTAGCGAAGGCTTAGTTATTTAAAAAAAAAGAATCTGTCAGATGAAATTCTTTGCTAAAGTATTCACCTGATGACCTTATTGTACGTAAAATAACCTATAAATATCATGAATTGAACCAGCATATATATTATTTCCATCTAATATTTCTTTTTATCTTGTACCACACCAGTCTTGAAACATTCTCAATGTAAGAACAATGAAACACTTAATCGAAATCCAATAATCAACTTTGAATGGAGTGGGGGGGGGGGGGGCTAAACAAGTCGGCAAACGGAAAATCGAGTGGTTGGAACCATAGATATAAAGACTAGATTGCTCATGGGCTATGGAAGAGCGTCGAACCAACGGTGCTGAACTACTTCCGACCCTTACCTATATATTTCAAAAAATCTTGCCAACTTTGATGATGTAGTACGTAAGTACTCATAGATTGAATAAACAGGAAGTCGATTCAAACAAGACGATGTTATTATTCAACTAATTTCAACAAAAACATCATGTTTGGTTTGTCAGTGACTGTATTTTAATTCCGAGAAAACACTAAATCAAGGACTTTTCACAGGTAATGACGCATTATAAACTATTTAATTTATTTTTCAACCTTTAAAAAACTAACTAGTAATACATATGATTTAAATCAACCAATAAGCCTTGGGCTTGGCTTATAAACTTAAAACTATAGTATAAGTAGTTATTATTAAGGCACTCACCACTTGCCATATTTTTATTAGGTATCACCACTTGCCATATTTTTATTAGGTAATTGTTAACGAATCTACACATATTTTTATATTAATGTGAAATAATGTTTTGACCAAATGAGTTTTATTACCTTTAATTACCTTTACAATTACATGTAATGCAGTTTATGGTAGATATTTTTTTTTTCCTTTACTTGGTATTAATATTACATTGTAACATATGCATGATGATATGGAATATAATAATGATTAATGTGATTGTCTAAAATTACTGCCTTTTTATCATTATTATTAATACATATCTATTTTATCATTCTTTGTAAGGTTTCCATTGGCCTCTAGAAGAAGAAACAATTGCCATCAACTTAAAGTGTGTGTGTTGGTCACTTTGTACTGTTATTACACATCCATTTTGGTAAATACTGAACTATGGTTCCTTTTTTTTTTTTTACCTCTGATGTCTTTGAGAGATTGAGTGTTAAAATCATATCACATTTATATCTCTTAAAAATAATTTTCACATAACTCAGGGAAATGATGGTCTGACTAACTAGTTGGATGTCCAGAGCAGCATTTTTCTAAGTCTTTTGGTTTGGGAATGGCTAGAAACATATACTTTTTTTATTTACATTACATATTTAGGTCTAAAATGGATAGTCAATACTGCTCGCATGCCAAACATGGAAGCAGAAAATTTTATAGGCATGACAAAAGATTTTAAAATCTATAAAACAATATATAATACATGATATTAAAACATAAGGGATGGGCAAGTTTTTTTTCCACACTGATGCAGTTCGTGATGCTTGATATCAAAAGCCTTTATCACCCATGCTTGTTTATAAGTTAAAATATCCCTGTTGAAGCCAACCAGTCCATGGGCTTATAATGACCAATGATACATGTTTTAAATAAATGTTACATATTTTCTAAAAAAAAAAGACATGATTTCTTTATTATTGTTATATTGTTTTCCATTAAATCAATTAAAATAAATATTTTCACAGTTGTCAACTTCCAGTTTTCATGTGGATAAGGAATATCAGCTCCATCAAACTTAGTAGCTGATCCATGTGAACTTAAAAGTATGAGGAGGATGAACCCATATTGAAGAGATAAAGTGCAGAGTTGATAAGTGATTTCATTCAACAAAGAAGCCCAAGAAGTCAAAGAAACATTTCAAATTTGTTAGTTATGCTCTCACATTTACCTATTTAAACAAATAAATAAATACTGGCATCAGAACACTTATCCGATCAGTTATGTTTTATTTTGAATTTTCTGTTCTAGTGGCAATTGTTCAAATTTTATAGGCTTTTCAGATTAATTTAAGTAATTTGATACATTTTGTTAGCTATAAATCAGGATTCAAAAGTTTAAAATGTATGCTTGAAGAAATGTTATGTTCATCATACAATCAAAACATGACAAGTCACACCAGCTGTTATATTGGATTTTCAATGCAATTTAGTGAACTTATAATAATAATTTATGTCATTAATAAACCAACTAATGTGGATGCTTAACAATAAGCTTAAAAAGCTGGGTTTTTTTCATTTGGGTTATAACCATTGTGAAGTGATAGACTCATGAGCTCTCGGTTATCTGATTGGACAAATATTTTAAATTAACTTTAGGATATGGTAAAAGTTGCATAAGTGGAGGTGCATAGGCTAAATAATTTTTAGAAATGATTACTGTACATACTTTTTAATAATATTAGTCAAAAGTTTATTCTTAGATGCATCTATTATTATTCAATTTATGTGAAGGTAGAAAAACTTGTATGTAATTAACATACCCTTTAGATAATGCTAAATCATAATATGTTTATAATGTCATTTAATTGAAATAAAATTAAGTTAATTTCACTAAATGAAATACTGGTTCAATCTCAACTAAATAAAATCACCTTTTCACCACCATGTACAACATCGCAAAATGCTTTAAGTATTTGTTTTTAAATTGTGGTAGTATCTATTCTAGTCATCAACATTAATTTTTAATTGTATTAGAAATTTAAGCCTATTTTATATTTCACAATTTGGTATAAAAAAACTATAATACTGGAATCATAGTAATTATTGTAAAATTGAATGGATATATTTTCATTTTATAAACATTTTAACTGTCTGAATGAGGAAAAAGTTACATGATTCAGTAATAATTTGCAATATTTAAGATAATCCAATTATGAACTATGTGCATAAATTAATAAACTAGATAATTCTACACAACAGTCTAATTGAGTAGTTCTCAACTTTTACACTTTGCAACCCACTATGATAAATTGTTTTTGTTAACACTACCCACCTGCAAAACAATATACAATAAAGAAAGAAAAAAAAGCACTTTTAATTTGATATAGGTTATAATTTAATGAGACCCAATTAAAATTCGTCCGCAGCCCATCAGTGTGTCACAACCCACTTTTTGAAAACCACTGGTCATTCAACTTTAAGTTGCCTAACTTTATAATGTTTTTTTTTCCTTTTAAAGCAGCCTATTAAAAATGTTTGTATATTACTTGACTTAAATGGCTTTTGAAATTTTTTTCTCAAATGTTAATTAAAACAAGTTAAAAATTATTTTAGATGCAAACTTTGGTTATTGTGTTTTTCAATTATTTATTTTACAATAAATGAATTTCTTTAAAAAAAAAAGTTAATGTTTTTTTTTTAAATTATTAAATCAACTAGAGGATAAAATGTAATAATAATCAGTATTTTATTAATCTAAATACATATATAAATATTAAATGAAACACATGAAGGTTGTCAATAGACATTATTCAGTAGATCACAAAAAACTGGTAATGCAGAGGTTAAATCAAAGATGTAGAAATACTCCAATAAATTATTCATTAGATGAGTCCAATAGTCTGAGAATTCACAGAGGTTATTTTAACTGTAAGTAGTTGAAAAAAGTGTCCACATTTCTTATGACGAAGTTAATGATCCCTAAAATGTTTCCAGAAAGTGTATTTTCTACTTTTTTCACTTAGTGGGATTGTTTTTTTGCCTCCATTCAATGTTTTTGAAGAATCTATGAAAATGTCTTAAAATACTTTTTGAATTTCTTTGTCCAAAAAAATGAACTCAGCTATAAGCCAAACAATGACAAGACAAAAAGCAGAATGTCTCTTGAACTCCCTATCAGAATGACAATTGTAGCATTATAGAAGTACTTTTAATTTCTCTTGCTCTGTATTATTCTGTGGATTAAAATTTCTTATGCATTAAATTAAATAATATTAAATTTTTCAAATAAAATAGTCAAACCCAGGTTTACTAGTATTTTGCAAGATGTAGCGATTCAAGTAATAAATCTGTTTAATGACAACGTCATGTTACATTTCTGATAAACGGCGAAGAAAGTATCACTAGGTTATAGGGTCTAGGTACGTTAACGCACCACAAAAAAAAAATTACAATGGGATAGCATTGAATTAATTGGCAAGATCAAAACATGTCCTATTTAATACATTTGAGCACTGCATATTGAATAAAAATATATAAAATAGTATTCAAAATATGCTTAAGAATATTTTTAGATGCAATCATTTTGGTTTCCATTAAATGTTATTTGGGAAATCTTAAATAAATGTCTACTTTGGATTATAAAATTTTTCTAGAACTAGAAAAATTTCATTGGAAAACGAAGGTTTGACTGTAATTATTTACATTATAATAATGTAAATAATAAACCTTAAATTATAATTAAATCTTTAATTTAAACTATTCTAATTGTCTAATAGAATCTGTACTCTATAGACAGTGGCGCAACCAAATCATCAATATGTTATAAAGTTACTAAAAAGAATGTCAAACTGTCTTTTTTCAATATGTGAGCCCCCCCCCCCCCAGCATTGTGCCACTGTCAATAGTATGCATGTAAACTCAGCTTTCAAATATTAAAACCAAACAGAACTATGTTACTATTTAGTTTAGTCACTAGTGTTGTTTTCGTTGACGAAAACTAAAACCTTCGTTGACGAAAATGTTGACTTTTCGTCAACGAGAACTAAAACTAAAATTAGCAGCAAGACTAAAACTAGATGAAAACTGAAATTATTGCAGAAAAAACGAAATAAAAACTGAAACTAAAATATGACCTGGGACTAAAACAACACTATTAGTCACTCTATTTAAATACTCTCTTCTTAACAAATAAAAATGATGTATCAACATTATTGCTTTTATCATATATAAGTATTTAATTTGGGACAGTTTTGACTACATTAAAAAAAAATTTTTACTTGATCAATATCATTAAGAATAAAATCAATCGAACTATAAATTAAATAGTTCGTAGTTGATTTATACACACTAGTTAAAAGTAGTTATAGATTTGATATCATATATTGATCAATTAAATGTCATATACAGTACGAGTCATAGCAATAATGTTGGTACTATTAAAATATATAAAAAATACAGGACCACTCTATGTTTCAAGTTAAATACCATAAAAGTGATTTTCTGCCACATCTGTTGATTATAGTAGCGCCCAAATTTTCTAGCTGGTATTTTTTTTTCATTTAAAATGGCTGCCTGCGTCTTGCCAACTCTAAGGAAAGAAATCTTTTTCGGAAAAAAATAAAGAACTGTACTCTTCTTTTTTTAAACTTCAAGCACCATTTTATAGCACTTCATCGGGCACAATATAATAGACGTAATCAATCTAGTCTTTATATCTATGGTTGGAACCATTAGAAGTGACGTCATTCAGCACTAGCAGTGAGACGTGACACGCTAGTTCTATGGTGGATAGTGGATATTACTGCAAAGGTAAACAGATGTTTAGTTTTTTTGAAACACGTTCAAGGTTTTGAAGCAGAGGAAATGTAAATTAGGCGACCCCCCCCTTTCTCCCACCACCGCCTAAGTTGTGCGCTTGTGCGTGCACACTACTTAATGAGCGCGCGCACGCATATACTTTTCCAATAAAATATTATTAGATTTATATTAATGTTAGAGTTAGAAATTTATTGTAGCTATAAGATGAAATCATAAAACGAATAAACTCTTCCAGGATTCCAAAGCGAGAGAAACCCTCAATTTTTGTGATCAAATTGAATTGTTTAGCTAGATCAGATGACACCTGTCAATTTCAGTGTAGGTAGTTGGTGTCATTTTAAATCTTAGTATATATTTTACGGATATTGTTACGCCCTTCCAAAGGAAGTAATTATTTTCAGAAATGTGCACATCAAAATTGATACGAACTGTAAGCATAATAATAACATAATCATACAAGAAACGGAACTCTGAATCTCATAAAATAAATTTTCCCATGGAGTCAGTCAGTGGCGCAACTAGACCAAACTTTCAGGGGGGAAGGGGGGGGCAAAAAAATCACTTGTATTAAACATCATGAGATACAACTTACTTACATTACAATCACGTGTATTAAACAACATGAGATACAACTTACTTACATTACAATCACGTGTATTAAACATCATGAGATACAACTTACTTACATTACAATCACGTGTATTAAACATCATGAGATACAACTTACTTACATTACAATCACGTGTATTAAACATCATGAGATACAACTTACTTACATTACAATCACGTGTATTAAACATTATGAGATACAACTTACTTACATTACAATCACGTGTATTAAACATTATGAGATACAACTTACTTACATTACAATCACGTGTATTAAACATTATGAGATACAACTTACTTACATTACAATCACGTGTATTAAACATTATGAGATACAACTTACTTACATTACAATCACGTGTATTAAACATCATGAGATACAACTTACTTACATTACAATCACGTGTATTAAACATTATGAGATACAACTTACTTACATTACAATCACGTGTATTAAACATTATGAGATACAACTTACTTACATTACAATCACGTGTATTAAACATCATGAGATACAACTTACTTACATTACAATCACGTGTATTAAACATCATGAGATACAACTTACTTACATTACAAGCATTCGTACTAATCTTTTAATTTTTTTTTTATTTCGGGGGGGGGGGGGGAGGGGGGCAAATTCCGCCAATGCCCCTCCCCCTTCTTGTTGTGCCACTGGAGTCAGTCTGCTCTACTGTGAAAAGTCAACTTCCCGAATTGCTTTTTTACGCTTTGCTTCACCGTTTATCCTATGAGGTTTAATTTCTATGCTAAAAATGGAAACGACATGTTAAGCTTCACTTCACAAAATGTTTCCCACTAGTTTTGGAAACTTGTCCACTATCTGCATAAGTATATACTCAGGGTTTAACCCTGGTTAGAACAGACCAAATACACTCAGGGTTTAACTCGGGTTAGAACAGACCAAATACACTCATGGTTTAACTCTGGTTAGAACAGACCAAATACACTCAGGGTTTAACCCTAGTTAGTACAGACCAAATACACTCATGGTTTAACTCTGGTTAGAACAGACCAAACAAATGATCCATATTGATTCATTTTTAGAGCATTTTCGAAAAAAAATGCTCTATTGTCCCCGTTTTGTCTGTCTGTCTGTCTGTATGTCTGTCTGTCATCACCCTAGATCTCAACAACCATAAGTCCTAGACCCATGATGTATATATCATTTTGTAGGTCTTGGCCTGCCGAGAAATAGCTTTTTTCCATTTCGCGATCTGACCTCTCAGGGCCGTAAAAGGGGCCTTATAAAGTACCGTTTTTTACTATATAAGCTATATTAATAATGGACCGCCCCATATCTCAGCAACCGTAAGTCCTAGACCCATGATGTATATATCATTGTGTAGGTCTTGGCCTGCCAAGTGTACATCAAAAGTCCATTTCGCGATTTGACCTCTCAGGGCCAAAATATAAGAGTTTGTTATGTACCGTTTTGCTTATATTTTAAATATAAATAATAAAAGCTAATCAAAGGGGCGTAATCATTATTTTTTTTTGTAACAGTTATTCAACATGACTTACTTGTCCTTTTAATATCTTTTTTCAGATATATGCATTACACAATTGAATTTATAAACATTTCCAAAATTTACAAATATTTACTGAATGATAACAAACGTACTGATACATAACATGAAAATGCGCTAACACGTCCTGTGTCCAGAATGGAACAGGCTTAATTGCTTGTTTTTTTATTCTTCGTCATCTTTTAGAAGATTTTTTGTTGTGGCATTGGGCTAAACACTGGGTGCCAAGGAAAACGTACATTGGGGGTAAGGGGGCCAATCGGCAAAATGCTGTCATGTTTGCCCCTCTGATCCCCCCCCCCCCCCTTAAACTTTTGAAGTCCTTTTAATCGGGGTCCATGACAAGTACATTTCTTTAAGACTGTTAGCTATGTAGGCCTGTTAGCTATATAGACCTGACTGTTAGCTATGTAGGTCTGACTGTTAGCTATGTAGTTCTGACTGTTAGCTATGTAGGCCTGACTGCTAGCTATGTAGGTCTGTTAGCTATGTAGATTTGACTGTTAGCTATGTAGGCCTGACTGCTAGCTATGTAGGCCTGTTAGCTATCTAGGTATATTAGCTATGTAGGTCTGACTGTTAGCTATGTAGTCCTGACTTCTAGCTATGTAGGCATGTTAGCTTTGTAGGTCTGTTGGCTATGTAGGTCTGTTAGCTATGTAGGCCTGACTGCTAGCTATGTAGGTATGACCGCTATCTATGTATGCCTGACTGGTAGTTATGTAGGTCTGACAACTAGCTACGGTAGCTATATAGGCCTGTTAGCTATGTAGGTCTGACTCTAGCTATGTAGGTCAGACTGCTAGCTATGTAGGCCTGACTGCTAGCTATGTATGCTAGACTGCTAGCTATGTAGGACTGTTAACCATGTAGGTCTGACTGTTAGCCATGTACCGTGTAGGTTTGTTAACTATGTAGGTCTGACTGCTATCTAGGTAGGCCTGACTGTCAGCTATGTAGGTCTAATTATTAGCTATGTAGTACTGGGTGTTAGCTAATTAGGCATGACTGTAAGTTATGTAGGCCTGTTCGTTATGAAAGCATGAGCATTAGCGATGTAGGCATGTCTGTTATCTATGTAGGCATGTTCGTTATGAAAGCATGAGCATTAGCGATGTAGGCATGACTGTTATCTATGTAGGCATGTTCGTTATGAAAGCATGAGCATTAGCGATATAGGCATGACTGTTATCTATGTAGGCATGTTCGTTATGAAAGCATGAGCATTAGCGATGTAGGCATGACTGTTATCTATGTAGGCCTTATTTAGCCAGTAACCCTCACCCCATCCCCTCCTGAAGCGTGCCCGCCAAAACCGACGCTGAGATGGCCATGGAAGCAAAAAAGAACGAGTATAAACGGGCCCCACAACGAGTCACAAACAGACACAGGTGTATCAGGCATTGGCGCCACAGCGAACAAAATGATGGGCCTCTAGGAATCTCAGATTAGGCCCAACCTCTTCTCATAACAGCCAAATTTTACTACAGCACACAATGGACAGCGACTCACCCCCTCACCTAGGTTCTGTGTCTCTGGGCCTGCAAATATATTAATACATATATTATAATATTATATTCCATTATAGAACCCAATGGAAAACATCCACCCCTCTCTTACATATATTAAAACACCCACCCCTCTCTTACATATATTAAAACACCCACCCCTCTCTTACATATATTAAAACATCCACCCCTCTCTTACATATATAAAACATCCACCCCTTTCTTACATAAAAAGTGTCTCTGGGCCTGCAGACATGTAACACTAAATTGTGACTAAAACACAAGGGATGCAGTAATGATCTATTCCATTCGTCTGAACGACTTAATAGACTCGTTATTCCTAACAGAACTCTTACATGGTAGGAGTTAACAAAATAAATTCAGGGCGAAAAAAATAATAAACGTGTTTAACGATTGATTATTCAAATTAAATGAGAATCGAACAAAAATAAAATAAGTTATAGGCTGAATTATAATAAAACATGTTAGCCATTGAATGAAAAAAAGGCTTTTATGCCGCAGTCCCTGCTTCGGAACACCTCTACCTTCTGGGGGATTTTAACGCTCGTGTTGGTTCTGACCATGACTCTTGGCCAAGTGTGCTGGATCACCATGGCATAGGGAAAATGAACGAAAACGGCCAGAGATTACTCGAACTCTGCTGCTATCACGGCCTATGCGTGACAAACACCTACTTTCAGAACAAGGCATGTCACAAGGCGTCCTGGAGACATCCAAGATCAAATCACTGGCACCAGTTGGACCTGATCATCACCAGGCGCGACTCTCTGAATAACGTTCGTAACACCAGAGCCTACCATAGCGCCGATTGCGATACAGACCACTCCCTCATTGCCTCCAAGATAAAGCTGCGCCCCAAGAGACTCCATCACTCCAAAAAGAAATGCCAGCCAAAAATCAACACCAGTCAAACCACCAACCAAGCCAAAAACCAGGAGTTCATAGCAAGGCTGGGGGAACTGCAAAGCTGCAACCAAGAGTCGAATGCAGAAGATATGTGGAATTCGCTCCGGAACACTATCTACAGAGCTGCTGCTCTGACGTATGGTACAAAGGAGCACAAGAATACCGACTGGTTTGAGGCAAACGCTGTTGAACTAGAGCCCGTCATTGATGCCAAGAGAAAAGCACTGATAAGCTACAAACGCGACCCAAGTCCGCACAATCGTCTGGAGCTGAAGGCTGCTCGAAGAAAGGCCCAGCAGGCTGCCCGTAGCTGCGCAAATGACTACTGGCTTCAACTGGCATATAGCATCCAGCAAGCATCGGAGACTGGCAACATAAGGAGGATGTATGAAGGTATCAAGCAAGCAACTGGCAAATCATCAAAGAAGACTGCACCCTTGAAGTCCAAATCAGGGGATATCATCACTGACAAAAAGCAAGCAAATGGGCAGGTGGGTGGAACACTATCTAGAGTTGTACTCCAGTGAAAACTCTGTCACACAGAGAGCATTGGACGATATAGAAGACTTGACCGTCCTGAAGGAGCTGGATGCTGAACCTACCATGGATGAACTCAGTAAAGCCATTGATGCCCTGAACAGTGGTAAATCGCCGGGTGAGGATGGCATCCCGCCTGAAATCATCAAATGCGGAAAACCTGCCTTATTAGAGCCACTCCATGAGCTCCTCTGCCTATGCTGGAAGGAAGGCAGAGTTCCGCAAGACATGCGCAACGCCAAGATAGTCACTCTGTACAAGAATAAGGGGGATCGCAGTGACTGTAACAACTACAGGGGTATTTCATTGCTGAGCATTGTAGGCAAAGCCTTTGCACGCGTGGTCCTCAACCGTCTACAGGTTCTTGCAAACCGCGTGTACCCCGAATCACAATGCGGCTTCCGACAAGAAAGATCCACTGTCGACATGATATTCTCAGTGCGTCAGCTCCAGGAGAAGTGCAGAGAACAGCAGATGCCGCTGTACATCGCCTTCATCGACATAACCAGGGCGTTTGACTTAGTAAGCAGAAGCGGCCTGTTCCTGTTACTGAAGAAGATCGGATGTCCACCTCAGTTGCTCAACATTATAACCTCCTTTCAAGTTAAATACAGGGAGTAGTCAGCTACGATGGGGACACTTCAGAACCCTTCACAATCAAAAGCGGAGTCAAACAAGGCTGTGTTCTAGCGCCTACACTATTCGGCATATTTTTCTCTATGATGCTGAATTTTGCATTTAAAGACTCTACAGAAGGTGTCTACCTACATACCAGACGTGATGGGAAGCTGCTGAACATGGCCCGCCTAAGAGCAAAAACCAAGATCCGCACTATCCTTATCAGAGACATGCTGTTCACTGATGACGCAGCCCTGACAGCACACACAGAGGAACACCTACAGCTCTTGATGGATCGCTTAGCTCAAGCATGCATAGAATTCGGACTGACCATCAGTATCAAGAAAACCAACATCATGGGTCAAGGCATCCCAGCTCCACCCTCAATCACCATCGACAACGAAGTTCTGGAGGTCACCGACAAATTCACATACCTGGGCTCCACCATCACCAGCAGTCTGTCCCTGGATGACGAGATCGACAAGAGGCTTGCCAAAGCAACCAGTGTCATGGCCAGACTAAGCAAACGAGTATGGACTAACAAACATTTGACACTGAACACCAAGCTCAAGGTATACCAGGCATGTATTCTCAGCACTCTTTTATATGGCAGCGAAACCTGGACTACCTATACCAAACAGGAAAATCGACTCGAGAGATTCCACCTCCGCTGTCTCCGTCGCATCCTAGGCATCAGATGGCAGGACATAATACTGCCGTACTCAAACAAGCCAGCTCACTGAGCATGCATCTCCTTCTGTGCCAAAGACGTCTACGCTGGCTGGGTCATGTGCATCGAATGCAAGATGGACGCATACCAAAGGACATCCTATATGGCGAGGTCGCCCGCAACTGCGATTCAAGGATGTCTGCAAACGCGACCTCAAACTGACCGGCATCAGCCTCGACAATTGGGAACAGCTCGCCGACGACCGGAGTGGGTGGCGTTAGGCTGTTCACAAAGGCATCCTTAATGGCGAACAAGTAAGGAACCAACAGCAGGAGACCAAAAGACAGAGAAGGAAGACCGCACGACAGAAACAGGCCCTCGGTCCCCCACCCAGCTTCATTTGTGGCCACTGCGGAAGAGTCTGCCAGTCCAGGATCGGTCTGCTGAGTCACTCAAAAACCTGCTATCAAAAAAAAAAAAACGACTAGATGACTAACCAGAGCGCTACCATCATCTTTCGAGATGGACGGTTTGCCTACCATTCAAATTAAATGAGAATCGAACAAAAATAAAATAAGTTATAGGCTGAATTATAATAAAACATGTTAGCCATTGAATGAAAAAAAAAAGGCTTTTATGCCAATGGTGGCACAATTCACGGCAATAAGACCATAGGCTCAGTTTCGTTTCGTGCGGCTCCCAATAAATAAGTTTTTTTTAAAAAATAATTTGATCACATTTAATCACTATTACGTTAAATTTACATTGGTAGTTATTAAAAGCATTTTAAAAACCGGGATTGTGACTCTCCCCTCCCCCCTTCCCGAGTTGTTGCCCCTGTTATATTTTAGACAAACTCAACAGGTAGCGCTGTATTCCGACAAAAACATCACTGAAAGCCTTGACCTCATCCTCTGTGTGGGTGAATGATTTCTTAATATCCACAGCTGTCTCATAGAATCATGTTTTGTAACATTCTAAACCAGCACTCAAGCATGGCGACATTTTGGAAAACAGGTCAACCTTTGGTTACTTGTTACTTGGTTAACACTTCGTTTTTTTTCCCCCTTCATATTTTGATTAACTGGCATAGAACTTATTTTTAGAAAAAAATAGCTTACGCAAAGTTTAAACCTGAACATTTTTGCTACTTCTTTGAGAAGTAATGTTCAAACAGTTTGTTTAATTAAGCCACTCTAGTGGTAGGCCCAATGGTCGGAATTCACGGCAACACACCCCTTCCCCCCCCCTCCCTTTTTTTAACGGTTGAGTGAAAATGGGTCACGCCTACACCCCAGTTCAAAGTTACAGTTAACATTCTCAACTGTATTTACGTGTTTTATATTTCATGCTACAACAAAACAATTAAAAGCATGGAACATAATTAATTTTTTTTTTAAATCCCCAGTTTTAGATTGCCTTGCAATATTAAGTAAATTTAGTTGAAAGACAGAATGAAACCAAAAATCGCTGGTCTTATAAAGTAGCGACAAGTTTGAGAAAGGCTCATGGTAACCACCTATCCTCATTTCCTTTACTCAAAACACATTGTCATTTACACAAACACAGTCGTTTACTAAAACACATAGTCATTTTCTCAAACACATAGTCATTTACTCAAACACATAGTTATTTACTCAAACACATTGTCATTTACTCAAACACATAGTCATTTACTCAAACACATAGTCATTTACTCAAACACATAGTCATTTACTCACACACATTGTCATTTACTCAAACACATAGTCATTTACTCAAACACATTGTCATTTTACTCAAACACATAGTCATTTACTCAATCACGTCATTTACTCAAACACATAGTCATGTACTCAAACACATTGTCATTTACTCAAAACACATTGTCTACAGCAGTGTTTCCCAAACTTTTGACATCTGTGTACCCCCCCCCCACCCCACCCCACATAATACTGTGTTCTGAGTGTTCTCCTAATTAAAAAAAAACGTGCCTATTGTTTTTACAGTCATTGTTTCCCTCCATGACATTGTTTCCCCTCATGTCATTGTTTACCCCCATGTCATTGTTTCCCCTCATGTCATTGTTTCCCCTCAAGTCATTGTTTCCCCTCATGTCATTGTTTCCCCTCATGTCATTGTTTCCCCTCATGTCATTGTTTCCCCTCATGTCATTGTTTCCCCTCATGTCATTGTTGTCGCTTCAGTCCTCCATGTTTATTTGGTGTTCTCAGCCCGGTGAGTGCCCCCGCCAAACTCTTCGGGAAACAAATGAACACATTTCTACTTTGTATCGTTCTATACGCACTTTCTGCTCCTACCATTTGTATCACTCTTATCACAATCGGTTTAAACCAGACACTCTCCATGCGCCAGTTACGTCATATCTATGAGGTTTAAAGTGAATTGTTCTTATTTCACATTCAGCTGCTCTTGGTCTGACCCTTCTTATATATATCAAATTTAAGAATTCGTTTTGGCCCGTGATTCAAACCGTTTGCCCACCTCTGGTTTAAACACTCACTTGTTCACCGAATGCAAACTGTTTAGTGTCTAATTCAGTAATGTAAATAATGACATAATGTTTAATAAAACCATGAATGTATACTGTGTACAATGACTTAAATAAGCAAATACAAACAGGGGAAAGGATGAAAATGAGGTGGGGGTGGATAATACAGAGCCACTAGTGTCATGGACAGATTTTTCAAAAACCTTTCCGATACAGTTCTTAAACGCCATAGACTTGTAGAGGCTATGAGACATTTGTACGCGTAACATGAGTGTTGTTTCGAATTTCGAGACATTCATTCATAGTGAACACCAGTGTTAATATGATGTCACCCTTTGGAATAGAACATTGGATCTCACCATTCTCTGCACAAATCTCCCTTGATTTTCTCTTCACAATAACATTCTGAAACCGAAATGATCATAAAAATAAAATGTTTAAATTTGATATTTCTAATAAATTGGAATAATAAGCATGAGATTTTGTAAATAGAATAAACATGGAGATTTTTAATATATTGTTATACAATTAATGATTGTTTTAAAACATTTAATGATTTATTTAAAAAAAAAAACAACAATGCACAAATATGCGATACATCAGAGCCGGTGTAACATGAAATTCTAAGGCCATAGGTAGTGTTGTTTTAGTCCCAGGTCATATTTTAGTTTCAGTTTTTATTTCGTTTTTTCTGTAATAATTTCAGTTTCCGTCTAGTTTTAGTCTTGCTGCTAATTTTAGTTTTAGTTTTAGTTCTCGTTGACGAAAAGTCAACATTTTCGTCAACGAAGGTTTTAGTTTTAGTTTTCGTCAACGAAAACAACACTAGCCATAGGCAGATTTTATCAGTCCCCTTCCCCAAGAAAAAGCCCAAACTTCGTTGCAGCGAAGTAAATTAAAGTAATGTGATATATTTCTAAAGTGTCAGGACCCCCATAGGCTCTGAGCTCTTAATAAGTGTTCGCCCCCCCCCAGCAGCGCACCTGATTAATACATAAATTCTGATTTTTTATGATAACGACAATTGCATGCGTTCTTTGTCTGTTCTACAACAATCGCGCATTTCATCATTTTAAATGGGTTTGGATATGCTGTTAAAGCTTTATATAATTAAGAATCAATACCAACAGACAGGCTTCAATGTCTACGTCATGCATGGGCTGTCTACGTTCCATGGTTACAGGCAGCGTCTTAATTTTTCATTTGTAATATTAATTAACTATGCACGGACGACTGACTCCGAAGCAAGATCCTCAGACATAACAATTCCTTCCCTGTCTATAGACCATAATACTGATAGTGGTTTTGTATACCTCTGAATCTACAGTGATTCGTCCAACTATAACGGTGCACAACCTTCGACCGTGCCGCCACATGCGGCCGTAAAGACGGTAACTGGCAGAGCTTGGAGGATCATAATCTTGTGGTGGACGAGAGAAAGATGGACATAACTTCAATACAAGTTTAAATCAAAGTTTACTATAATACCAGATGTGTTTGTTCAAACGTCTGGTGTATTTTCTGCACGCTGGATTTCAATATTTTCATTTCCCACTGGTAAAACCAGACTTGAATTTAATGTAATATATATTTAGTACATCTAGACTACACAAATTTAAAATATATTCTAGACTACAACGGTGTAATATATATTCAGAGAGGAGAGGATAAACCACACATAAAATGACTCGCCTGTATTGAAAAGTGAAAACGTTAAGCAACATTTTAGCCGTCAAGAAACGTTCTCTTATTCCAAACTAATTCAGGCGGTGAAACTGTGGAAGGTTGCTTTCTTCAACTGACATCCTACATTGACAGCATAGAAACACAACTAGACACTATTCCTACATCAGCATTCTTCGATGTTCTCGTATTTTTTACTGGAAGAATTGGCAGCATTATTCCTTTACTTCAAAACAGATTGCATCAACAATGCAGCTAATTGCCTCTAAATTGCGTCTCTTCAGGTTCAATGGAATTAGAGAAAAATGAAAAAAAAAATATCTAAAAGTTTGAGCAAGCTCCTGATTGTACACTGCTAACTACCACTATACAAGACCAAGGCTCATATTTATGAAGGTGTAAATCTCTATTGCAGCAGTTCTTAATCATTTTCTCGACTGAAACCCAAAGGATGCGAAAGTATGTCCTTGGCAGGGACGAGGCGTGAATGTTTCCGGTCATTGTCATAATTATAGAAAATGCTATGTAATGGTAATTTGTTTATTGAATATATTTAGCATAATCATTCATAATAAAATGACCACAAGTTTATATATATATATATAACTTTCATTTAGATGTATACCGTATATTTTGTTAGTCTAATAATTCATACAGCTATATAAATCTAGGTTCGTTTGTGCTTTGTATATAGCGTAAAAACAGCAATAAAAATGTTCTCTACGAGTTATGTCCGGCAACACTCACGCCTCGTCCCTGTGTACCCACTTGTAAGTTCGAGAAGAGATGTACTTTTTTTCATTATGTCATTTTCTTATCTTTCGAATGCGATACTTGGGCACATTGATCAGTGACGAGTAGTCAGTCACGCAGTATATTGCCGACATTCTTCAAACTCTGGGTTGTTTTAAACGAAAATTATGTGTCGCTGCAGACCCCCCCCCCCCCACATTACCTTTCCCGTACCCCGTGGGGTAAGTTTACAAGCGGTTGAGAAGCGTGTATCTATCACCCTTTATTCAAAACATTCCAAGTATTTGACTATTGAAGGACCCTGTTGTTTTTTTTTTTTAATTTGTTATGACTAATGCAGTAAGTTTTAACAATGGTGTAGAAATATTGAATATAAATCCTGTATAAATCTATAAATAATTAGCAGCCTTCGCTGAGGAGATGAACCTGATGGCCGTATAACAGGTTTCAATACGGCCACCAGAGGTAAACAGTTTTATGCACCCCTGTTCTACTATATTTATGTGACAGAACTGTATAATGTACTTACAACACTATATTTGATTTGTATTTTTTAATTAAATAAAGCGTAAAAAGGGTGGGGGGCGCTTTTTGGTCAACAGTACCAGTATTATTAGAATAAAGTTTTGAATGATTGTTGAATGATTGTGTTTTAATAGACAAAATGTCAAATGGTGCAGACATGGGCGATGAAGAGTCAACTACAATTTGATACTATACAGAATGGACCTGGTAAATCAATACACATGGGAAACATTCTTTCCAAAAACTGCCAGGGTTAATAAAAATAAAATCACTTGTTATCCCTGAAACTTGACTGAGTTAATTATAGAATTCCCTTACATAAATCCCATTTTAAACCCCTTAAGAGCCAGAATGTTAAACTATAAACATAGAAATCACTTACAGGTATATAAAAAAAAAAATTCAGCTGTATATGGGAGGGCACTCTAATTATAGTTTTTATAATTCCTTAAAAAGATTGTCTCCCTTATTTTTTTTTGCTTGTGTAAACAATTTATCAAGTAACCATAGAAAAATACACGTATTATGCTACAGCAAAGCTATAGACTTAATATATGAATGGATACTGTAAATTTTTTAATTAAAAAATAACAGCAACATCAAAAACAGTCAGAGTAATTGAATGTAAAACAGAAAGCTGGAGTGAATATAAAGACATTTCTAGGTTTGACTTGATGAAAAAGTAAAGGGCCTACAGTAGGGATCTAATTAACAAAAAGGTTAGGAAAATAAAAATTCTATGCACAAAATATTGCCTGAAAATTGAGGTTGTTTAATAAAAATAAATTTAGGTTTATTATTAATGATTTAAAAAAAAATACCCAATTAAAGTTTAAAAATGGATTATTTAAAAAAAGATGATAAAATATCTTTTGATTAAACATGGAAGCTTTTCCTCTTAAAAGCCTCACACTTAAATGCATGTGTGAAACATTAGACCATTTAGGTAATCCATCACACAATCTAGCATTTACACTAGGAATGCTGAGAAATGAAAACAAAACAATAAACAAAACAAAAAAATTACAAAAGATTTACATGCTAGTTACAAATTACAAGTGACACGTTTCCATTTTGTAATAAATATTTTTAATTCAATTTAGTCTTCTATCAGTTCAACATTTCCTTTTGCCATGATCGAGCCTGGAGGTTTTGTAAGAAAGAATGGTGAGTTGGGTATTTTTTTCCCCCTGTAAACTGTATCATTTTGAAAAAGTGCCGGGCTGCGCTGATTGAGACCAATGCCCCCTGGTGTGTAAGCTTTCACTTTGATGCACTGTTTAGATTTTGATGCAATAGAAATCCAGCCTAAAAAAATATGGACACAAAATGTAGTCAATTATTCATACTTAGTTTTAAAAAAAAGACATAAATCTTACATCAATTATTAGGAACAATTCACTTTAATATTTTATAAAGTTTAATGCTGAGTTAAAGTAAAGCAATGCTAAATCTACACATTCAAACTTAAAAAAATGTTTACAATGTAACCGTTGATAATGAGCATAATCAGTTGTTTTATAAAATGAGTGTATGCACATGCATTGTTAAGAGAGCTTTAATGGTGTATTGCTATGCTGCCTTAGTTTATAATCCAGAACATTTGTCAAGAGTGAAATTATCATTTTTGAACAAGAGTTTGGTTAAGGAGATCACCCCCAAATCGCACATTATATTTTACCAAATATTCTATATATAATACAGTAAGACCCCGCTTAACCCTGTTTTGGTTAAACGCTCTTTTATTTGAATTGTGGGATTCCCCAAAATTGCATTCGCAGCGTTAGGCTTCCAGATATCCAAAGCAGTTTATCTGTGTTTCTTCTTTCCTGCGGAGTTATACGAATGTATTTTTATCATTTCTAACATTTGTAGACTTTATTGTAAGTACTGTATATCATGATTTTTAGTTTTTGTCATGGGTGATAATACAAAATAAAGCAACAAGAAAAAGCAGCATTTCACTAGAAACTAAAATGCAAGTGATTAGAAGATTTGATACTGGTGAACGTCAATCTCAAATTTGTGCTGCATTGAATTTGGCAACTTCAACAATAAGGACTATTTTTTATTTTATTCTTATAAAAAACATAATAAATTTAATAGTAGAGTACCTGACCAATTTTCTACACATCTTCCCTAAACCCCATCATTTTATGCTCTACTTTGATGGAACGTATACCCTGCGTTAAGCTGGGTCTTACTGTATAATCAGCTATGGTGATGCCTCAATTCAGTGGGCATATACATGTACTTAAATAAAAAAAATAATTTTGTAAAAGGTGGAAAGATGGCCAAACAGTATAAAGCGCTTGACTGTCAACTTGAAGGTTCCAGGTGCAATCCTTGGAGCGGGAGAGTGAATACAAAATTAGGTGGGGAAGAAAGAATACAGAATATGGAAGGGTGGCAGAGATAAAACAAAGAAGGTATAAATTAAGTGTTGTGTCCAGTTAAAGATCTATTGCTAGCAACTAAGAAGGTATAAGTTAAGTGTTGTGTCCAGTTAAAGATATATTGCTAGCAACTAAGAAGGTATAAGTTAAGTGTTGTGTCCAGTTAAAGATCTATTGCTAGCAACTAAGAAGGTATAAGTTAAGTGTTGTGTCCAGTTAAAGATCTATTGCTAGCAACAAAGAAGGTATAAATTAAGTGTTGTGTCCAGTTAAAGATCTATTGCTAGCAACAAAAAGGTATAAATAAAGTGTTGTGTCCAGTTAAAGATCTATTTAGCAACAAAGAAGGTATAAGTTAAGTGTTGTGTCCAGTTAAAGATCTATTGCTAGCAACTAAGAAGGTATAAGTTAAGTGTTGTGTCCAGTTAAAGATCTATTGCTAGCAACAAAGAAGGTATAAATTAAGTGTTGTGTCCAGTTAAAGATCTATTGCTAGCAACAAAGAAGGTATAAGTTAAGTGTTGTGTCCAGTTAAAGATCTATTGCTAGCAACAAAGAAGGTATAAATTAAGTGTTGTGTCCAGTTAAAGATCTATTGCTAGCAACAAAGAAGGTATAAGTTAAGTGTTGTGTCCAGTTAAAGATCTATTGCTAGCAACTAAGAAGGTATAAGTTAAGTGTTGTGTCCAGTTAAAGATATATTGCTAGCAACAAAGAAGGTATAAATTAAGTGTTGTGTCCAGTTAAAGATCTATTGCTAGCAACTAAGAAGGTATAAGTTAAGTGTTGTGTCCAGTTAAAGATCTATTGCTAGCAACTAAGAAGGTATAAGTTAAGTGTTGTGTCCAGTTAAAGATCTATTGCTAGCAACAAAGAAGGTATAAATTAAGTGTTGTGTCCAGCTAAAGATCTATTGCTAGCAACAAAGAAGGTGTAAATTAAGTGTTGTGTCCAGTTAAAGATCTATTGCTAGCAACTAAGAAGGTATAAGTTAAGTGTTGTGTCCAGTTAAAGATCTATTGCTAGCAACAAAGAAGGTATAAATTAAGTGTTGTGTCCAGCTAAAGATCTATTGCTAGCAACAAAGAAGGTATAAGTTAAGTGTTGTGTCTAGTTAAAGATCTATTGCTAGCAACAAAGAAGGTATAAATTAAGTGTTGTGTCCAGTTAAAGATCTATTGCTAGCAACAAAGAAGGTATAAGTTAAGTGTTGTGTCCAGTTAAAGATCTATTGCTAGCAACAAAGAAGGTATAAATTAAGTGTCGTGTCCAGTTAAAGATCTATTGCTAGCAACAAAGAAGGTATAAGTTAAGTGTTGTGTCCAGTTAAAGATCTATTGCTAGCAACTAAGAAGGTATAAGTTAAGTGTTGTGTCCAGTTAAAGATATATTGCTAGCAACAAAGAAGGTATAAATTAAGTGTTGTGTCCAGTTAAAGATCTATTGCTAGCAACTAAGAAGGTATAAGTTAAGTGTTGTGTCCAGTTAAAGATCTATTGCTAGCAACTAAGAAGGTATAAGTTAAGTGTTGTGTCCAGTTAAAGATCTATTGCTAGCAACAAAGAAGGTATAAATTAAGTGTTGTGTCCAGCTAAAGATCTATTGCTAGCAACAAAGAAGGTGTAAATTAAGTGTTGTGTCCAGTTAAAGATCTATTGCTAGCAACTAAGAAGGTATAAGTTAAGTGTTGTGTCCAGTTAAAGATCTATTGCTAGCAACAAAGAAGGTATAAATTAAGTGTTGTGTCCAGCTAAAGATCTATTGCTAGCAACAAAGAAGGTATAAGTTAAGTGTTGTGTCTAGTTAAAGATCTATTGCTAGCAACAAAGAAGGTATAAATTAAGTGTTGTGTCCAGTTAAAGATCTATTGCTAGCAACAAAGAAGGTATAAGTTAAGTGTTGTGTCCAGTTAAAGATCTATTGCTAGCAACAAAGAAGGTATAAATTAAGTGTTGTGTCCAGTTAAAGATCTATTGCTAGCAACAAAGAAGGTATAAATTAAGTGTTGTGTCCAGTTAAAGATCTATTGCTAGCAATTACAATCTATAACTTGGACAAAGAATGAGTTGAAAAACTGGTTGGCAGATACATGGCAATAACTTCAGCTGGTTGGCAGATACATGGCAATAACTTCAGCTGGTTGGCAGATACATGGCAATAACTTCAGCTGGTTGGCAGATACATGGCAATAACTTCATCTGGTTGGCAGATACATGGCAATAACTTCAGCTGGTTAATCATTTAAATGACACTAAATATATTTTACTTTGTCTACTAATCTTGTCTCCATTATATAAACAGTGAGACAAAAAAGAGCATCTATAACAGCTTGATACCTTTACTATTCTTAATACAAAACAATATAAAAAGACTTTTACTGATCATGATAATTACATCTACATGTATAATGCTTTAAAAAAAAAATGTGTTAAACTAAAATGTACAAGTTAAGAAAGTTTCAAGTGACAATACTTTGGTAAAAAATAAATAAAATTCAAAGGATTAATCATTTAATTCATATTCCTCTTAATAAGTTTTTGTCTTTTGACGACTTCAAAGACACTTCAGTGGATAAGTCTCTTCGGTACTCTCTCAGTTGTGTGGTTGCCAGTATGACTGCTATATTTTGGCTTGTCAGTTCTTTAATGTTACCTATTAAAAAGTAAAGGGCCAGAATTTGCATTTAAAATTATTCACTGCCTAATAGATTCTATCAACATCTTACCCAATGAAGATAACTGAATGTCTGATGAGGAAATATTTGATTTATTTAAATTCTCCACAATAAACTCTTTCCCACATAAAGAAGGTAATCTTGAAAGACGTTTTTTGTCACCAAGAGGTATCTAAAATAAAATATAACTCAATATCAACATATAAATCAATATCAAACAGACAAGGTAAATTATTATGTATCATAGAAATGTTATTACAAAATTTCTCTTTATTGAAAAGCTTTCAATTATTCATTTGTTTAATGATAAATTTAAATCAAAATGTCTTTAGTAAGAATAAACTTACTCCCAACTTTTCAGTTCCAAGAGAGTCTGTGTAAAACTGGTCAGCTTCTTGTGTGGGTAGTACTACAAGAGGTATTTCTGGTCCACAATGAACTGTAAACATGACTGAAATGTCACCCTGTTGAGAGGTCACGCCAAACAAAAAAATCTGGGATGATATTCTTTTTTCAATTTACACAACCCACAAAATAGAAAATACAGTAAAACCTCAGTTTATGAGTAACTTAATTTCTGAGTGTTTTGAAAGACAAGCAAAATGTATGTGTAAAATTTGCCTTGATATATGAGCAATGCTTTGCAAGACTGGCAAAATAAAAAAAATTTCTCAATGTATGTACAAATAAGGTTTGGCAGTACAAGTAGTACACATTTTTGGCTTTTTCTATAAAGCTTTTTGCAAAAACTACTAAAACCATGGTTCTTCTCTTAATTGTTCAGTCTCGCTGAGTGTGCTTCATAACATAAGTGTGAGGGTATATTATTTACCTAAATGTTGTAACTGTTATGACTGTGTAGTAACTGGGAAAAAGACCCAAAAAAAAAGAAAAAAGAGTGAGATAGACCTATTTACCTCAAGGTAATCCAGCCTTGCTAGACCAGAAACAAATATTGTGTCACCAGGGTTGAGTAAAACACATTGTGGCACAAGCATTGTTTTAGGGGCAATAAATGGGGCTTCTTCTGGGGTCAGGAGATTCAAAATCTGAAATAGTTTAGAAAATGTTCATTAATAACAGTTAGTCTAGGATAAATTTCATCTCAGCAAGGACTGATGACTTTTGATTGTTAACTGATTGGGAATGATGACGTGTGATGACATTTCGTGATGTCTGTAATAGGATTGTTTCCTGATTGGGACTGATGAGGTTTGATGACACTTTGTGATGTCTGTAACATGACTGTGTGACAAGATTGGCATTCATGAAGTGTGATGACATATGATGTCTGTAACATGATTGTGTGACAAGATTGGTATTCATGAAGTGTGATGACATATGATGTCTGTAACATGACTGTGTGACAAGATTGGTATTCATGAAGTGTGATGACATATGATGTCTGTAACATGAAGGTGTCACCTGATTGGGATTGATGAGGCCCGGTGTGTCATAGGTCCAATAACTCTCCCGGTAGTCACCAGGATCATAAGCCGGGCCTTTCTCTGGGCCTCCCATGATCTGTACTGAATCTCCTCTTCCTACAAAGCCCCCGATTTCCTGACCCCAAGATGAACCTTTTTCATCTGCCTTGAACTGTGCAATGGTGCGAACATCTGTTATTTCCACTTCATCTGAACAAGATTAAAAGTAAACCAATAAAGCAATATTTCAATAATGCAAAAAAAAACAACAACTCAAGTTGTGCCTTTAGAAATAATATTTGTATAAAATGATATTTAGATGTTTTATTTATATTTTGAAAGAATTTACAAACAACAAAAATAGATATTTCATTTTTATCTATACAATGACATTATTATGTAATCGTCAATTTAACCTTTCAATTCCCAAGTTGATTCTTTTTCCGTTTTGTAGGCAGTTCTTTCCCTTGATTCTTTTTCTGCTAATTTCTGTGCTTGTTTTTGTTTCAGGCGAATTACTCGAAGCGCATTAGTTCGTGAAGAAGGTCTCATTATGGGAAACTTCAGTAAGTTGAGAGTTGTACCTCATGAAGGATAAAAAAAAGAAATTAATATTTTTTATCACTTCAGAATAATACTATATAAATATCAATAAAATACTGAGTATTTTAAAAAGTGAAATTACCTGGCCAAACTGAAATAGTTGCCCTTTGAATAAGATCTCTAGCAGTGTGCTTGCAATAATCTGAGGCCAACAATGCATTGAATAAAGATGACTTGCCAGCATTCGCTGTACCCACAATGTAAATGTCGACTGTTATAAAACAAAACAATAAACATCCGATAGACCAGACATGACAGATATACTTAATGAGGCGATGTTGTTAAAAAAATTCTTAAACATATACAATAATATAAATCTGACTGCTACGAACTGCTTAACTGTAAAACAAAAGAAACACTTTCAACCAATTTCACACACATCAGCCAAATATAAAAAATAAATCTTAATGGTGCATGTATTATGCTGAAATTTTTTTTTCACTTTGTTCAGCTTTAACAAAAGAAATAAAAAAGCGCATCTACTCAATAAATATTCTATTCCCTGGTATTTTCAAAATGTTTTTAAGAATAAAAGAATATCGAAAATAAAAAAAAAAAACAACTAAAAAACATTTTATATTTTAAAAAAAAAAAAGAAGCATTTTTAATTTTAAAGAATATCAATTCCACTCACTATGTTTGTCTAAAACAACAAGCTTTGGTTTATTGCAAAATATACAAAATATTTACCTTTTTGTTTATAGAAAGTAAACAAAGATGATATTAATTTTTCTATACCAAATCCTGTCTTAGCGCTGATCAATTTGCAGTTTTTAATGTTTTTTATGCCAGCTTTGTGGCATTCGTGTCTCAATGTTAATGTCACATTTTTAATATACTCTGGAGAGTCTGGACAAAGTAGATCTGCCTAAATAATAAACATTACACAGAAAAGTAAGTGAAATTACGGAATTATACCAAAAATTGACAATAGTTTGATAAAACATGAGTTTCAATGATATAATAAATATAACAGGATAATAAATTTATAGGAAGCAGGTAAAATGGTAACTTACAAAATACATAAGATTGTGAAATTATTACCTTGTTACCAACAATAACAACAGGATGATTGTTGCCAATATAATCCATTAAATTGGGAATAATGCTACCTTGAATATCCATGACATCAACAACCATCACAACCACAGATTTGGTTGGCTTAATTTTTCCAATCAGCGATGAAAACTCTTCGGCACTTGTAGAAACCTCTTGAAAAGCATCACAGTTTCTTATATAATAGCATCTCTGGCATAAAACTGTTTTCAGCTCACTTGGGGTTAACATTTTGAAAAATTCACTGGGCAAGAATCCAGGGAAGGTCCTATGCTGACACTGTAGTGTGGCTCCACACCCAGTACATGGTTCTTTACTAGGGGGTATGTTTCTATCTTCAGTACCCAAAAGTGGACTAGGTTTGAGAGGTACAATATTTTTGAGATCATTAAAAAACGTAATACTTTCAACTGCATTGAGTGTGTTACTTTTTACATAAGTATCGATGTTCTCAATGGAACTGTCGGATGGTTTTATATCAGTTAAGGTCTTATTAACACTAATATTCAAATCTTCCAACCGCTGCTTAAAGTCAGACATTGTTTGAGATTGATGTAAAACAGAAGGAGCACAGCAAGCATTAGAATCTTGATTTAATAATTTCTGTATGGTCACTGAAGTTTTAGGAGCATCATCTGATTTCTGGTCCTTTATTGTGGTATTACTGTTATATAATTTTTTTTCAGGCTCATAAACTGCATATTTGGTCGACAAAGTTGACTGCCATCTAGAAAGACGTAAAATTGAGTAGGTCACAGTGCAGGTTTTTAAAAACTTTCCTTTGAAGCCTGCCTGACAAAAGCTTGCTAATGAATTGTTCATCTTCACTAAATAATAAAAAAGAAAATTAAAAATTAGTTATTTTATAATATGATTGTTAAAATGTAATTTAGAAATTAATAATAACATAGACACTTGTCTATCCAACTTAATGTATTGAAAGAACAAGCAGAATAACCAGTAGATATGGTTGATTTTAAAAAGCTAGCTTATTTATCAGTTAAATATGGGTCTTTTTAAAGCCTTAACTTAAATTGGAGAAAATGTTTGAAAATTCTGCAGTAGAATCGAGAAGTACAATTCCACTTTCAGGTGTACTTATTCAATCAACCTGTCAATTGTTATTTTTAATAAGTATTTTCTTTAGTTAAACAAGAGAGTAAGATGTGACTAAGTGGTTCACAGGTGATGTGAGCTTTGGGATGAAGGAGAGATTTATTGCATCCATGAAGAGTTGGAAATGTTCATATGTATAGTATTTCCACAGACCAGTAAATTTTGTTTTTGGTCAAGTACACTAACCACTTAGCTATTCAGTCTCAGTCTTGGGAGGAATGTCGTAAACAATTACCAACCACTCTACTAGAAATAAAACGCAGAGGCCCCATAAGCATTACAAAGTCACTTAATTAAAAATACCTCGAGATTCCGTATTATATTTAATATAACTTGTTTAAAAGCTACTAGAAAAATAACAGGATAGAAACAAACAGCTACATTGTTTTTTAACCTCTGTTAACTACTTCCTGAGGTCATGAAATTCAGATTTCGCATTTTCAATAGATTTATAAGTGTATTCTAGTCAACTTGAAAATAAAGAAAACTAAGTAGATATAAATAAAACTAACAAATTTAAAACTGCATTTTTTAAAAATTATCTTTCACTAAAATGCTCTAAAAGGGAATAATAATTCCGTAGATCTTACAAATATTTATATGAAATATCAGTACTAAAATATTAACTTGTGTCCACATCTAGACACACAGATTAATGCTATTTCCCATCTAATGTTAAGTCATAATTAATTTAGTGTTTTGCATTGACCAACGATTTACTCGTTCACGCTATCCTATTTTGTACATATCAATTTCCTACTTCATATTTGTAAAGTCTTTAATTCTAGCCCCTATCTGTGTATCCGAGAGAGTTGACTAATACTAGTGATAATCCACTCACAATTGTTTGAACAATCAGTTATCGGTACGGTACTCTGCTACTAAAGTCTTCATTTTTATACAATTCAATATAGCTCCTTTTTTTGATAATCAACCATAGATATATATAAAACTAATTGTTTATTTGCAGCTTTCAAATCACGTTTAGTAGGTCGATTTTTATTTTAACAAGTCCTCTTTTGAAGATTTATACAAATTTAGAATTCTGTTATTAAAAGTTTTCACTTCGGCTAAAATTTATGGCCTCGGGGTGCATTTTTTTCCCCCACGCATATGTAACACATCGGGACTGTAAACTTTAAAGATCATGAAAATTTGTTTTTGGGTGACTTCGAAAGTTTTCCCTTCTTGGAACAACATAGAAAGAATTGTCTCTTAATTTTAAGCAAATTGAATCTTCATATACAAATTGTTGGTAAGAATTTGAGTTTTTTTTTCATCGTTATGCTCATTTTTGAATTTTTTCCTTACATTGCCAGGCAGTAGGCAAGGAGAGGGGATCCTGGCTCCATACGAACATAAGTTCATTAGAACATTAGTTCATTAGAACATTAGCTTTTCGTCTAGCGTCAACAAAAGAGCTGATTAAATCCATCTTAATCTCTGTGTGTATTCAACTAAATTTCTCAAAGATTCAACGGAAGTATATATCTATACATTTATATATAATTCTCTTCGTCGCCTAACCACGTAGCAAGACGCAAGTCTATCTCTCTCTCTCTCTCTCTCTCTCTCTCTCTCTCTATATATATATATATATATATATATATATATATATATATATATATATATATTAGTAGCGTTTGCGGAATTCCCAAATACGTCAAGCAGGCAAGACGCATTCAGCATTCAACAACGTTCTACACCTCGGGCTGTTTTCTAATTTCTTTGTGCTGCTGCTTTGGGGAAAATCTCGATAAGTAAATTTTACAATGAAATGTGTTTCAAAACTGTCCACAGGACAATAGAAAGGAGACAGCTTACATTATTCAAAAAGAGCAAATCGGCAAGTGTTTAATATCACTATGGAGTTAATAATCGATCAGAAGTATTTAGAAATAAGTAAATGTACACACCTCATCACTGCTAGAGCAGTTTTATGGTTTTTTGGAGGACCCTAGACTGGTACGGACATATTTGAAGCCCCCCCCCTCCAAGCTAAAGCGCCGGCGGGGTCCTTCAATCATCAGATTTCATATGATTCATAATGGAAGGGGGCCACTAGGAGGTCGGTTAGTTTGTCCCCAGCTTAGGAACCCCAAACACACACACACACACACGAACACACACATACGTGAAAAGACACACACGCGCGCATTGAACGCTTCATCTCATTCCCACCTTTAAAAACAAAATGTAAGAAACTCACTCAATACTTCATTACATACCGCCAGTGGAATTGCGAATGGATTTCAGTTTGAATGTGACAATTTAAATTTATTGTTAAAGCTTGAGAATATGTATATACAAGGTTGCAAGTCTATTCCTCTATATCACTGGTTCCCAAAGTGGTCCCTACAGACCCCATCGAACGTTGTTGAATGCTGAATTAAAAATGAATGATAAAATATGTTTTGTTTGATTGCTTATTTAAAAAAAATAATTACAGTAATTAAATTAATAGGGCGGCGTATGATACGCCGCGGGATGACTAGTTGTTATTTAATTTAGATATTTGTAAAAACTTCACTTTCAACACTTACCCGTGATACAACGCACAGACATGTATCATCATACAGAACAATGTACGATGAAGTGCATTAAATCCCACAGACAAGAAGCTACAACGTACATTGCACATCATTGAGTTCAGACTTAGAAAAATATGGTCTAAATTGCATTTTAATTAAATATATTATATAAATATATTATAAAATATAAAAAAAATTCATAAAAATCAGAGTCCTATTCATTATTTTAACCCGTTTCCCTCCCGATACCCACAATCTCTCACACATACATTCAAACACACCTAACATACCCTCAAGTACACACAAATAAACAACCAAATAAAAGTTTATGTTTTGTGCTTTAAATTTTAATCATGATAATACAGAAATTTTACCAATGAATATGGGTGAAAATAATAAAACACATTTTGAAACTATTCAACCAGTAAATCACTTAATACCACACAGCGTGTACACTGTACATACTATTGTCTGGTTAGTGTTACTATTTTGATTTAAGTCATTAAAACTTGCGTAGTCCATGTATATCTGGTTAGTGTATAAGCCTTCTATTATGATCAAAGTCATTAAAGCTTGTGTAGTCCATGTATACCGCAATGTTCAAGTCAGGCGTCTTCTTGTATTATATATTTTTTAACATTTTGAAAACTTATATTTTTTTAGCAATAACTATAGACCTATATATTTATTAACTATTTCACACTGTAAGAACTCCAATACTAAATAAAAAATAGAACTAAAATTCTAAAAGGTAACTTTAATTTTATTGTGTTTTAGTCATAAATTGATTCTTGTGCTTGTGGTAACAGTAAAATCAAGCCATCAAGAATACCTTGTATAATATTAATTACTCATCAAATTTTCGATTGTATTGTGGCACGTTTTGAAAAGTCAAATTACAAAAAAAAACATTACATTGCTTGTATCTCCAGAAAGGCTAATTTACAGGTCTGTAGTTAGACCCAGACACCAAAAAAGTAGTTCTGTAGTTAGACCCAGACACCAAAAAGTAGTTCTGTATTTAGACCCAAACACCAAACAGTAGTTCTGTAGTTAGACCCAGACACCAAAAAGTAGTTCTGTAGTTAGACCCAAACACCAAAAAATAGTTCTTTAGTTAGACCCAGACACCAAAAAGTAGTTCTGTAGTTAGACCCAGACACCAAACAGTAGTTCTGTAGTTAGACCCAGACACCAAAAAGTATTTCTGTAGTTAGACCCAGACACTAAAAAGTAGAGAACTATAAGATTTCAAGACATTCATACAGTGGCGTTACTAGACTTAATGGAACGTAGAGGCGTACTTTGAAAGAAAGTGACGTCCCATCGATGAGCCAACCTTAAGTACTGTAACCAAGCGTTGAAAATGTCGCCTCTGGTTTGCGATAAAAATAAGTACCGCCAATGGCTGACTGACCCACCTTGCCTAGACACGTCTCAGTATTCACAGACGTTGGAGTTAGCGGATGAGAACGAGCCGATAAACCTCTGGCATATTTGGTGTATAAATTAATACAGATATTCAAATATAAAATAGTTAATATTCCACTTGGTGGCGGTACTAAGGTTGATGCATACTGATAAGAGATGATTGAAGTGGGCTTAAACAACAACCCTGCAGCTTAATTTATTGTATACAAATAGAATAAATACTTATAAACTTCATAATTAATACAATCACTGAACATTTCCATTTTAATAATATCAACATTCGTCAAAAAGAAAATAAAACAACCCACCGTAACATAAACCCAAAGTTAAAGAAATATACAATGAATTACTACCTGAATTAGTAGTATAATGGGAAAATTGTGCACAAAATAACTGCACACAAAAAGGCATATAAAAAAAGTCTCAATACTAAAACAAAATAAAATATGAAAGTCGTCATATTTAAAAAAAAAATAAAATGATTTACAAATTAATTGTATTGGCATTCAGTGGCGTCACTATGGTTGGTGTCACCCGGTGCGGAAAATTCAGGGTGTCACTCACCCCCCCCCCCCCCCCACATACACACTTACTCAAGACTTCCACCATGAGCAATGATACATATTTCGAATTTTCCTGCACTAGACCTGAGAGAGTTTACTTTAAAATACTTGAGCGATAAAAACGATAGTACATGTATTACTGACTGTATTTCAGAAAGATGTACATTACTTTCATTAAACTGAGTTTGTAAACTACGTCTCCAATTTCATGAAACCACGTGACTACATGCGTCATTTTTTTATAACGTTTTATAAAAAAAAAAAAAACAACTATAGATTGATTCCAGCAGCTTTGAATTGTTTTCATTTACCTAAGCTCCAGACGCTCAGCTTGGTGGCACCGTGTGTTTCTGCTCTGCATGGTATGGTGGCACCCTGTGCTACTGCTCTGCATGGTGGCACCCTGTGCTACTGCTCTATATAGTGACACCCTGTGCTACTGCTCTGCATGGTGGCAACTATGATCTGTTATAAAAGCGACTATACCGAGTTCTTTCTTCTCTGAAATTTGGAACAGTTCATTTTGGTGTCACCCCCTAAAATGGTGTCACCCTGTGTGGCCCGCAACCCCCGCACCCCTAGTGACGCCACTGGTGGAATTTGATCTGTATACTTGTACACTAGGGTGATAAAAAAAAATTTTATGAAACCACTTGCAATCGAGGAACTTTTATGTGTAATTTAAGAATATAAATTGAATTTTTAATTTTTTTGAAAAAAAGTTCCCCCACCTCCCCATTTTTTGGAAGAAAAAAGTGAAAAAAAATTTTTTTTTCAAAAAAAAAAAAAGGACATTTTATTAGCTTAATTCAAAAGAGTATTAATAGTAACTAATCAACTTTTATTAACAAATAACATATAGAACAGTTAGTAATCTGTACAGAATGTTCAAAACATATTTTGTCCTATGAACTTCAGATTCAAAAATTCAATTTTTCTCGATTTCGCATGAAGTTCCGCCATCAGTTTCACAGCACGTCCAGCAATTTGGTTAGATCTGGGAATGTCTATTTATGACTTCTCGACTGACCAATGGGTCTTTAAACACTTAATTGCCTTCTTGCATTTTATCTTGATGAGTGAGGTAAACAGTTCATTGAAGGACGCTTCATTGTAGTGTTGCGAATCGAACCAAGCATTTGCCCATTCGTAGTAGATGAAGTTGCAGGCAGAAGCTAGAATACTGCGCCACTCTGGTATCAGAAATAATGCTATAACAGTAAATATTGCACGTGAGTTCCATCTTGCCTGGTGTAAATTTGGTAATTTATTCCAGCTGATGCGAGGCCAACGTGGGTTCTCGCCTGTGCTGACATCTTTTGTCGCAAGAAGCGATAATCAGCTTGAAGAGTGACATAGTTTTGTGTTAATTTGCCCATGAAGGAATAGTTGAGTTCTTGTTTGCTCATTGGCTCTTGAATAAGAAAATTCATGACATGTTTCAGAAGAAGGTCGAGTACATGGTGCTGACAGTCAATATATTGTGGCTTCTGAAAGCCATTGCTCAAGACATCATCCTGTATGAGCATTACAA
Source organism: Bulinus truncatus (assembly GCA_021962125.1). Taxonomy (NCBI): domain Eukaryota; kingdom Metazoa; phylum Mollusca; class Gastropoda; family Planorbidae; genus Bulinus; species Bulinus truncatus. The sequence goes on from JAGDYQ010000073.1 coordinate 3,657,277, forward strand.
TGCCGTGCAAATGGTCAGTATTTCTGCGGTCGTGTTGCAAATTAACATACAAATATTTTCACAAGCATTATATTAGCTGATGTAGTTCATTGTGAATGGCCGCGGCAGAACCACTCTCACATTTGAGAATACCGAGTTTGATTTCGGTTGTCATCTTTTTCAGCAAACCTACTTGATTCTCTTCCCCTTGCACTCTTTTACCATCAAACTGGATACAATAGGGATCTTTGCTTTGAAGTTTTTGAACAATTTTAGTTTTCATTTTCCGCCCTTCAGAGATTACTCATTTTCAGACACCCGCCTGACTTGGAACCGACACATCATGACCCTGTTCAGCAATGGTTGCAAGAACATCATGTGCTTTATGTGTGGAAATGTTTTTCAGTACTAGTAAACCCACCGTTCTAATGCTTGCTCTTTGGTATTTCGTTTGCATTCAGAAGATGACGTTTAAGAAATAGTTGGCGACTCGGGTGAAGAAGCAGAGGTTTCAGAATCCGAAGATTTTGAGACAGTTGTATGTTTTTGTGTAGGTTTTGAGACAGTCGTGTGTGTTTGTGTAGTTTATGAGATAGTTGTGTTTGTTTGTGTAGGTTTTGAGACAGTTGTGTGTGTTTGTGTAGGTTTTGAGACAGTTGTATGTGTTTGGGCATGTTGTGAGACAGTTGTCTGTGTTTTTGTAGGTTGTGATTGAGAAAAGCTGGCTTGAGATTGAGTTTTTGATAGTCGGATTCGTTTTCTTGGTTGGAATAATTCCAAAGGGACTTGTTTGACCATTAAATAACCAATCTTTCATCCACTGTTAACTTGCCTCTGGTATAGCTCTTTATCCTCTGTGCTTTTCCATTCTCCATTAACGTTGGTGACATCAAATAACTAAGAAAGTGTTATCAGATGGTTTCTTTTTGTTTTTGTCATATAAATCAATTAGACCATTGAGTTTCATTCTGATTAGTGTGCTGGATAATAGTGGAAAGTCTTGAATTTCCCTCCAGAGCAATTCTATATCAGTAATCATAATTTTGATTCGATCCAGTCGCCGTTTCTGGCTATTGAACAGAAAAGTGAAGTTTCCAAGAATTTGACGGTATGTCGGCATCCATGTGAGATTGATTAGCTTTTCAACAGATAGAATTCTTGGATACCTCTTCTGTTTAGAAGATGAGGGAAGTTGAGTATAGTAAATGTCTTGTTTAAAATCAAATGGAAACAGTCGACTGAAATGTGCTTAAAAGCAGTCTAGAAAGTCATATATAATAATTCAGCGTGAAATCAAAACCGAGCGTCAAACTGCGCCATATGAGAAAACAAAAATAAAAAGGTGGGGGAACTTTTTTCAATTAAAAAAAAAATTAATGTTGCTACTGTCATCTACATACAATTGTTCCTTGAATGTAAGGGGTTTCAGTTTCGTTATGAAAAAAAATGAAAATAGTTATCACCCTATTGTACACAATCTCTTTATTAACAGAAATTAAAAAAAAAATATTATTGTAGGTCTTTTGAATTAAAGGTAAAGATTACTCATTTGAATATTTTTGTGAAAAATTAGTGAAAGAAAAAAAAACAAACTTAGGTAAACTTTTACTCATTTTAGATTTTTGTTCTCAACCTTGAAATGTCTACATAATGCTGTTATTGGCTCTGGAGGAAAACAAAACTGTTCTAGAATATTTTTTTTTTTTCTTAGATTTTAATTGAAATATTTTTTTTTCATTTTACGATCTCACAATAATCTAAAATTTAAGCTTATATCAATTACTGAAAAACGTTTTTTTTTTTGGTCGAGAACTTGTAAAAAAAAAACTGAAGTACAAAGACAATCAAAACTCAGAAGTTTTCAAAATGATGTGAGAAAGTGGGGCCTATTAGACCATTCATATAATTGCAGGCCTTTTGAACATTGGATGTCATGGGTCCAGGGCCACAGCTGAAAACTCCAACTTCTGAAATCTGAAAAAAATATCGCAGAGGATATCATTAAGGATTGATAAACATTGCATTTGTGAACAAGCATTTTTAAGTGCTATTTTTTATTTACAATATATCGTGTGTGTTAAGATGAATTTTTACATTTATTATATACTGATAAAAGTAGACATAAAATACAATGTATTCTATCAATCGAATTCCTCCGCCATTTTCATACATAGTTCCCAGTAAATGAATGTTAAAAATTCTTACCTGTTTATGCTGAGCAGTAATGGCAGTGAAAAATTCTTCAAAGTTCGGTCTTCCAAAATGAGTGACAGCCCTCAAACCTGTAAATAAACTTTTGCCTTCAACTTTTTGGAAATATCTCTCACAAATGTACTGAAACGAAAAAAGCGCAATCATGATGAAACTGGCTCCCAATAAATTCAAAGCAAACTATAAACTTCATCACTAGACGTATAGTATGATCAGACCTTTAGCGTGTGGGGGGGGGACCCCCCTGCGTTTTGTTTGGCCCCATCTGCTTATTTGTTCTACTTAGTAAAATATATTACCTGCCCCCCCTGCTATTGCCTGGCCCCTGCTGTAGAATGCCTGGCCCCTGCTGTAGAATTTTTACGCTACGGGGCTGAGTATGATATATCGTTGACTTCAGTAATGTTAACATTAATTTTAGAAAATGTTAACATTAATTTTAGAAAATGTTAACAAAAGTCTTCGTATGTAAAATAAAATTCAATGATTTAAGAATAAAAATAGGTTGATTTTTATAATACATGAGTTTTTAAAATTTGAAATCCGAAGTATTTCTGTACTGAAATATTTATGTTGAACGTTTTTTAAATATATGACAACAATGTAGTAAAATAATAGTACTATTGTTTTAAAGTAAAAGGAAAAAATAAATTTGACCTACAAGCATTGTTGTTCGTAGATCAAATCTCTGCTGGAACTGAGTGACGAATATGTGGGTGTCCACAATCCCTCTCAAGTCTGCTGCTTCGACTCCACGGATTATATCTACCAGCCATTCAAAACTTTTCTGAGTGCGTGTTACCCATATGAAATAGACCTGGTTTAAAATAAATAAATAAACAGAAGCTGACTTGGTTTTTTTTTTATAAATGACCTTTGTCATGCACTATCCAATATTTCTTCTATGAGTAGTTATAAATTATTGCCCCTGATAAACCATGAAAAAAGAACAACAGGAATACTGATTTTAATAAATGATCTTTTTAAATAAGAATAAAAAAACTTGATAAAATGTCGTCAGCTGAGAATTATGAAGCTCTATGTCCAAAAAACGAAAATTTTTCATCTGAAGCTACAGTATTATACTTTGTCGTTGTGGGTTCCATTTCCTTTATTTTTGGTATATATAGTGTCAAAATTGAGTTCACATCATAACAGTTGTTTTCCGTTCAATATGTTCAAAGTACACAAACGTGAACTTTAGATTTCATTTTACTCAAAATCACTTTTTGTGGACATAGAGCCCCATAATTCTCAGCTGACGATGTGTTCTTTAAATATCAATACTAATTATGGTTTAATTCATCTATACATATTTAACATGTTACAACTAATATGAGTTAACTTACAACAATGAAGGAAACGAGTTTACCTTTTTACACGTGACTTGAATGCCTGATTTAGACTTAAATGCAATGTCTTTTAGAATTGAGGCAAAGGGTGTAACACCGATCCCTCCTCCAACTAAAACAGCAACTTCACAAGAATACCAGTCTTGGTGCCCTTCACCAAACGGGCCATCCAAAAAAATCTGGCCAAAGTATTAAACAATTAATTTATAGTTTCACCAAATGGACCATCCAAAAAGATCTGGCAAAAGTATTATTTAATTAATTTATCTTATGATTCAAAACAATGTTATAAAGTAAAAGCTAATAAGTCTTCAATCTTACTCGTGTCCTGATTTAAAAGACACTTTTGCCTAATCAGCGTGAAGGATATTCATAAAAAAACAACTCTCCATTGTTACTAATATAGGTATTTTGTTTTTAAAATGTTAACATTTTTATCTAAATGCTTCTACTGAAAGTAAAACGTGTTATATTCATTGAAAGTAAGTTAGAATTAGCATTATGACCTAAGATGGATCACCACTGTTCTATTAATGTTTAAGAAAATATCTCTTTACAAACATTTGGTAACGATTTAGAGCCGTCAGTTTTAGGGCTGTACGTTGTCCGAAGATTGGTCGTCCAGGGACCAACAGCTCGTATGTGGAGACTTAAAAACTGTTCATGCGGAGCTGAGGTCAGTGTAAATGGATGATATTCATTTTCACCCAGTCCGGAGCAGGCAATGCGGACCCACTGCCCAGATTTGTAGTTAAATGTTTTGGGTTTTTTGAACACAAGTTTCAGCACTCCTGTAATATTCACAGCAAACAAAGAATGAACAAAACTTGTATATACATTTCTTGGAAACTTAATTAAAAAAAAACAGAGCCAGAACAAAAATTAGTTACATTATACAACTATAACTTCTTAACAACCCGATGTTTGTGCTCACTATAAATAGTACTTTAACTTATTTTACTTAATAAAAAATTGTTCTTTTTACTTTTTCAAATAGAAGAAAGCTGCTAGTAAAATGAGTGAAGGCAACTTTGCTTTTACTTTAACTTACCAGACGGCAAAGGAGTAGCTTCCTTGACTTCTATTTCAACCTTGTTTCTGCTTATGCTCTGTAGCCTGTCAAGTATGAACAAGACTAATGGACCAATCAGATACCAAGAGAAGAGCGGGGCTTGAACCAAGCGCCCAACACCGTGTAGAAAAGTTAGGACATATACCAACCAGTACAAACTGTGGGTCATCCAAAATGACTGTAGGGTAAACAAAAACAACTAATTAGAAAATAATTTCTATTCTCCCGCCCCCCTGCGTTTTGTCTAGCCCCCCCCCTCTGCTTATTTGTTCTACTTAGTAAAATGTATTACCTGCCCCCCCCCCCCTGCTATTGCCTGGCCCTTGCTGTAGAATGTCTGGCCTCTGCTGTAGAATTTTCACGCTATGGAGATGATCACATCTCAAGACCGTAACAACAGTTATTGGAAGAACTCTGTATACCCTCTCTACACCATTCATCAAAGTCCATTCTACATTTAGGGCCTCCAGCAAGTTATAATTGGGCCCAATATATTGTCAACCAACGGAGCCCCTATCTGTTAAAACACTCACCATTGCGAAGTCGTTTTATAGTAGATACGGTATCCTTAAGGGCAATGGGTCTTAACAAGTCTTTGGATTTAACCCCCCCCCATCACCACTACGACGGTGGTCCTGCTGTGATGACTATGAAATCAACTTCTCGGTCTAAGGAAACTGGAATTGAAGATATTCCAGTTCATAACAATCAAAGCGTTTACAAATGGTCACTGACAGATCATTCACTTATTCGTTACCCATATATACTGGTAGCCTAACCAAACTTTCTCAGTTCACATGAGTTTTATTTTTTAATTACTTATGCTATGTTTTTCACGAGCATATAAAAGGCCCTACCCCTCCCACCCCAACAATTTCCCTTTACACTCTAATTTGCTTAAAGTTAATATGATAGAATACTGAAACAATAATGATTATTTTAAAATGCGAAACAATTTTGACTTGAAAGACGTTTTATAAGTACCTTAAATACTTTTCTTCGAGCGAACTGTGTGGCAAACACGTACATGACGAAAATTAATACTGTGACCAGGACACCAGTGAGACCTAGGTGAATGATATGAAACATCTTTAAACATTACAATCATTTCGAACCGAGACAATATGTAGAGGTTTACCTTAAAACATTAACCAAAAACAGTACTATGACACCTCTTTAAAGCCTACAGTTATTTCGAACATAAACTAAACATCAACAAGCGATTTCGATTGTGTACTCGAATCACATGCAAAGGGTACAGGGTTCAAACCCTGATAAAAGCCAAAAATAAAATAAAATCGCCGATGACTTATTGAGGGGAAGGGCGCCGCCAAGTCTATAGTCGCACAGAAAGGACGTGTAAAGGCACATATGTTGATGTGTCCATCTGTTGATGTGTGTATCTGTTGTTGCGTGCATCTGTTGTTGCGTCCATCTGTTGTTGTGTCCATTTGTTGTTGTGTGCATCTATTGATGTGTCCATCTGTTGATGTGTCCATCTGTTGATGTGTGCATCTGTTGATGTGTCCATCTGTTGTTGTGTCCATCTATTGTTGTGTGCATCTGTTGATGAGTCCATCTGTTGATGTGTGCATCTGTTGATGTGTTCATCTGTTGTTGTGTCCATCTGTTGTTGTGTCCATCTGTCGCTGTGTGCATCTGTTGATGTGTCCGTTTGTTGTTGTGTCCATCTGTTGTTGTGTCCATCTGTTGTTGTGTCCATCTGTTGATGTGTCCATCTGTTGATGTGTCCATTTGTTGATGTGTCCATTCGTTCCCCCAACGACCATATTTGTTTTAGGGAATTAAGAAACACATTTTGTTGCTGAACTCTTTATAATAATACATAATACATATTAAACAGTTTTTTTTTAAGACCATCGGGGAATGTAGAGTGTATATCATTCATTTGCTTCTGTGTCCTCGACACATAGTGTGGCTCATCTGCCTAACCCTCTCAAGTCAGGTCCCCAGTATGTGGCATTGGGAATTTCACATGCACCTGATACAAATCCCGAGTCACTAAGTGGGGATCGAAGACGGGACACATAGGTCGAAAGTCGATAATTCTACACCGATTGACCATTCGTTCCCCCCTTTGATGCACATTATGATGGAGAGCATTGTCAACTGATACTAACCTGTGATCGTCTGGAAAGCCCAAAAGTGAAATGTTGCAAATGAATGTGATCTGCAAAAGTTCAATATTTTTTTAGGCAGGCTAATTTATGTGTATTATTAACACGCCCCCCCCAGCAAACATGTTAATCTACATATCATGCATGTATCATGCTTTTTCTTTAATATTTTTACACTTATAAACTTAAAATAAGTGAACAATGTGTGTTATAATACTTTCTAGAAGAAAATTAGCTTTTCTTTTTTTTTTTTCAATTTATAAAGGAATTTTGAGATTAAGGAATGTTTATGATAAGTAGAGTTAAATTTAAATTTACAAGGTAAAATACTTCATGTACATTTTTATTTTGTCAAGTTCTCAGTAGAACATTACCCATGCATATCATTACTTACTCAGTAAAATATTCCCCAAAGAAACAATTGATACTAGTGGTAGTTTGTGTACACATACAATACAGATTGATGCCGTGTGTAATAACATGAACAACTGAAATAACAAGAAAAAGAAACATTGGTGAAAGCGATAACTTTTATATCTTTAAGTCTTAACCTTAGTGTTTGCTCAATGTGCCATCATTATACTAATCAGCAATATGTGTGTTTTTAATTCTTAAAGTTTGCTTGATGTTGGTCATCACTCATAATAGTTATGATACAAAAAAACGTTATCATGTACTTGAAGGGGACAAGGCACATAGGCCCCTAGATGTTTCTGGGGGAGGGGGCTAGGCAAAAGTGCTCACGGGGTCTTTTCTAGCATCAGATTTATTAGTCATTAATACTTAAAGGGGCCCCTTTTTTATACAGTGGCGGACTTGTCCGCTCGCCTAGTTTGTCTATCCATAAGAAGGACCTTGAGGAAAATATACTTACTGGTGCCGATCATAGTCAAAACAGCGATATACTTGTGTGTACTTACCGGTGCCGATCATAGCCAAAACAGCGATATACTTGTGTGTACTTACTGGTGCCGATCATAGACAATACAGCGATATACTTGTGTGTACTTACTGGTGCCGATCATAGACAATACAGCGATATACTTGTGTGTACTTACTGGTGCTGATCATAGCCAATACAGCGATATACTTATGTGTACTAACTGATGCCTATCATAGCCAATACAGCGATATACTTGTGTGTACTTACTGGTGCCAATCATAGCCAATACAGCGATAGACTTGTGTGTACTTACTGGTGCTGATCATAGCCAATACAGCGATATACTTGTGTGTACTAACTGATGCCTATCATAGCCAATACAGCGATATACTTGTGTGTACTTACTGGTGCCAATCATAGCCAATACAGCGATATACTTGTGTGTACTTACCGGTGCCAATCATAGCCAATACAGCGATATACTTGTGGAAAGCTACAGCCGAATCAAATGGCACAAATCTGTGCAGAAATGTTTCTCTCAAATCTTAGGAAAAGATTATTAAACACTAAATCTATAAAATGTTTACTATATTTTGAATTAAAAGTATGAAAATGAGTGAATGATGCATTTAACAGATTATGCTGACACAAACATGCATGTAAGTTGAAGAACGGGTATGTATGTCATTAGTGACTGATGAAATATAAAATCTATGTAATACGCATATACACAGGGTGGCCCAGAAGTGGGTGTTACAGTTATTAAACTACCTTTTTATATGGTTGAAGTTACTTGCGCAGTAATACCAATATAAAACATTCCTCAGAGTATAACAGTAACTGAAAGATTAAATTGTCTATGTTTATGTTAACAGGTATAACGAATTTCCCGCTATTCAATTGTCAATTTTCAAATAAATAGTTTATGTGACAACTGTAAACCTACTTTAGGGCCACCTTGTGTACATTATATATATATATATATATATATATATATATATTTGTATATACTAGTATATACTAGTATATGATGCTCACATGTGATCATGTTGCGACACATTGTCACCAAAAGACTAGAGTAGGTGAACATGATCACACTTGCTGACCCTCTGATCATGGCAGTGACCCAGGCGCCTGACATTCGACGTAAACCAGCGTGCTCTCGTCCTCTGGCAAAAACTGTTCAAACACATTGAAACAATGATTGGATTATACCTTTTTGACACTCAAATATACACACATATATGCAACTGTTCCATTACATTGAAACATTTATTAAATTATACATTTGTAACACTCAAATAAACACACCTATCTGAAACTATTTGACTATTTAACATATCAAATTGCAAAAAAATATTTGAATACTGTATATCGCTAGAGTTGCACAAGTATTTTAAAAGGTAAAACTAAATTGTGGTCCAAACTCACAGAAAGCACGTTCAACAAAGATTCCAATGGTTACTAAGGTATAGAGAATGCACCAAAATATCTGCCATCTGTAGGTGTTAAAATAACGAGATATCTTGTAGTAACGTTTGGACCATTTAGATCCAGGGTATTCTTGAGGTTTCACAGAAAATCTGAGAAGCGATGAATCTCGATGATTGTCAAGAGTTTTGTTTGGACTCTCATAGCCGTGCCCATACCTGGAGGACAAATGCAATTATTACTATTACTAGCGTAAGAGTTAAATTTATTAGTCAATGGTAAGAAGCAGTACACTGAAAATAGTAGGCCTACATAAACAGATTTATTTTTCAAAAACATTTTATTTTCATAAATAAACAATTAAATTTTTTTTATAAGTTATTGTCATTTATTAAACAGTAAATGTAATATTCCTAATTTAACCAGTGTATAGTCACGTGACATACTTGTAACTGCCAATGAAAGTGTTTCTCCTGTTACTGGCCCTAGCTCCTGGTTTCAAAGGAGAATGTTTGGCCGCTGGAAAAAACAAAGCAAACGAATGACCGTCACTCAAATGACCGTCACTCAAATGACCTTCACTCAAAGACATAAATATTTGTGAAAACGTGATAAAAGCAGAGCTGGTTGTTTAAATATAATATGCCTAATTTTGATAAAGCAGAAAGGCAGGAGCACAGGTAACGTGCCATGGGCCCCGAATTTAAATAATCAATAATACTTGTAATTCTATTTTACCTGCCCCTATTGCGTCCGACCTTAATATGTTAATCATCTTTTGGATAAAGGAGATGATTGACAACTATGAACAGTGTGTAATTAGGTACAATAAAAAGTATACGACATAGTAGATAACTGAATGTAAATAGGTCACTCTTAATTTTGTAATAATCACTTATATTATCTTCAGTTCTGTCAACTTCTGAATGTGTAATCTATTTTCACTATGCTTTTTCAGTGAGATATTCTTTTGAAAAAAAAGTCTTCAGGGGTAAAAGTAATCCATTTCTTTAAGAAACAATTTTGTAAATAAATGTAACATAATCGTAACTCTTTTCCCTAAATGGCATGTTTGTACTCGAACTTCATAAAAAAACATGCTTAAAATATTTACATGTATAAAAGTTCTTTATAATTAGTTTATAAATATATTTACATTAATAAAAGTTCTACAGAATTAGTAAATGAGTATATTTACATACACAAAAGTTCTACATAATTCTTTAATGACTATATTTAAACTAATAAAAGTTCAACTGAATTAGTTAATGAATATTTTAAATTAGCAAGAGTTCTATAGAATGAGTTTATGGATACCTTCACCCATAACTGTGGCCTCCTGTAAAGTTGAAGAATACTCTTTGGAACAGAATATTTTTCTGAAGTCTTCATAAGAAATATTCTGGCTGTCAGTCAACCCTACGTGCTTATACATTGACCTTACCAGGTCTTGGATGGACGCATCTGTCAGGTCAGAACTTTCAGCTAGGTCCAGTAGAGACCTACAGAAAAAAAAAGACATCCTATAATTTAGCCAACGATTTGCTTTTAATCAGTCAAATCATGGCCGACGCAAGGGAGTGCAGCCCATACATTAGTCAGGACCCACCAAGACTTTGGGGAGCCTCTTATATCTCTTAATGTTTTTAGATCATGTTGCTTTAGCATTAGATTCATCACAAATCAATCAAACTCTTAAGTTTCTTACTAAATCTAGATGACTTGTAAGTTGGCTGTGCAACTTTGTAAATAGTGGGTGGGGGGGGGAGGAGGAGGGAAATATTTTTTTTAAATATGCTCTATGATCACACAAAGCTAGGAAGCCCCTGTTAATCAGACCTGAACTTAAATACAGACCAGTTCAGTAGACACCGTATAATGCAGATCAAGTCTTGCGAAGGTGTGCCAAATTTTCAACCAGTATAAAATAACATGTTTCTTGGCTGCTTTACCCTAATAAAAGTGATTTTCCTAAACCGCAATACAATCTCCAATATATTCAAGACGTCATACAGTAATCAGCAGGAATTTGAGGGGGGAGGGATTAAAAACGACCCCCGGTTGACAGACATTCAAGAGTTAAAGATTTTCTTGCGATGATGCGATTCTTCATTAATTTTTAAGTCTAATCTGTCTATATACCCGTGAAATGTAAAGTCAGTAAGTTATTTTATTCAAAGACTGAAATTCAGATCTGATTGATGCCAGGACTAACACAAGTTGAAGCAGTTTACAATTAGGCATGACTTATGTTAGGACTAACACAAGTTGAAACAGTTTACAATTAAGCATGACTTATGTTAGAACTAACACAAGTTGAAATAGTTTACAATTACTATTGTCACGCTTTTCTTACTTTATCATCTTGTAAAATTCCTCTTTTGTTAAATAACCAACTTTGCGTACGTCATAGATATTAAAGAGAAGACTGCTCTTTTGTTCTGCCGAGCCTGTTAGGAAACATAACATAATCATTACATTCACAATTTGTTTTATCTAGTTTAGAAATGTTTTTAAGACTGTTTGAAAATCGGATACACCCCTGGTGGCTAAATGGAACATAATTATTATAGCTACGATGTTTCAAATATAAATATTCTAGACTGTGAAAATTGCTTATACTAACTGGACACTGTCCGGTCATCATTGATCTGGGACCTTTTATGGTTAACCATGGGTTGGGGACTCGAAACGGATGCTCTCTTAATTATTTTAAATAGATTACTTTTTTAATTAACAGAAACCTACCTACATACACACAAGCAATCTACGATTGCTAGAAATCAATAATTATAAACATCAATTAGACTGTGTCGAATTTCGGAAATGGGCCCCCACACAATTTCTTTGTAACAGAGCCCTTATTTTCCTTCTCTGACCACGGACACCAGACATTCTTATCTGTCAGCCATGGCTTTTGTTAGGAAGAAAAAAGCAATGCACCCTCCTGCAACTATCTATGGTGAAGGTTTGAACTGACCTATAAACTCTCATCATAAAACTATCCTAAAGACATTAACAACTCTGAACGTTTTCAGCAGTTAATTCAATAGAACTTCAAAAATTTAAACAATTATGCTTATACAAATAGAAAATACAAGAGCTTTTTTTTTTAAAAATCGAACATATTTGTGATCATTAATCTTACGAATGCACAAATTCACTCATTTACACTCACACGTGCACAAAATCAGTGATTGATCCTTGGAAAATTAAATACCTTTCAGAAATATCCCAAAAAGGTGGAAAAATTCTTCGAAGGAAAGAAAATTATTTTTATCTTTGTCCGCTAAAAGGAAAATATTTTTCACAAAGACTGACGAGGGCTGCATTCCCAGGGCGTCTGCAAATTCTGTCATGGTCAGCCTGACATTGATGATCTCTTCAATTTGTGGCAAACTCAGGTGAGCTTTTTCTGAGTCCAGTGTACCTTCAAACACCTACAAAATAAAATATATAATTTCTATGATTACAATAGTTTCTCTCAACCTGTAAACCGACCAGAGCCATAGCTAGCAATAGTGGCGCCCTGGGGGCGTTTTTTTGGGCGCAAAAACCGTTTAACATCCCTCTTTCGGCGCCCCCTTTTTTGTTCGATGCCCTGCTCGGCTGCACAACTTGCACTACCCTTCATACGCCACTGCGACCTGCCTATTAATCATTGTGTCAAGTTCCTGTAAGTATGAGATGCAATTTCTTAGATCCTATAAACCACCTTAGTCGATAGTGTAATGAGCATGGAGGCAACACGGGGGAATGTAGCGGAGACGTTAACCATTACTTGAAATATCCACCCGTACGCACATATCATTAAGTAGATCTATCTATGTAATCAATCTATATCAAATAATTTTATCTAGTCGAAATATACTAATCTAATAGCTGAAAAACTTTAAAAAAAAAATCATTAAAATGTTTATTTTACTAAGCATAAAACTTTAACTGGGATCCAACTAAATATCATGTAATGTAATTTTTAGTCCTAAAACAAATGACTGTGAGACGAACCGTAAAACAAACAGCTCTGAAGAACTTGTCTAACATTTTTTGGCGCTGATCTTTATCATTGGCTTTACTCAACAGTGCCAACTCGCCAACTTCCTCCATCTCGAGGTTTAACCCCAAATCAGAAAAAAATTTCTGCAGAGATGCCACAAACATCTGCCTCAACTCTTCATCAGCAAACTTCAAAATCTGGGAAACAGACAAAAATACTTATCTGCATCATATATTTATATATATATATATATATATATATATATATATATATATATATATATATATTATATACATATATATATATATGAATATTTATGAATATTTATATACATAAATATACGTACATACAACATGAATATTTAAACTGTCATAATAAACTCCCTGTTTATGTTTAACTTTATATTTTTAAAACCATTGCGATTTTTTTAAAAAAAAGTCATTTATAATTTCTATACTTTAAACTAATTCTGAATTGATATTCTTTAGAATATTACGATGAAAAGCATTTTGTAATACACCATTTATAGTAGATACTGGACTCTTCAGCTTGAAATTATCCAGCCTCGTTAATATCTGGTCTAGTTGAACATGTGTCAGTAATACAAAGGTGTGTCTAGTGAGAGTCTCGTATCGCGCTATGATACAGAGAGGCAGCAGCAAGAGACATTTAGAAGGCTGCACTTCAAACTCACTCAAAGACTTGCATCATACTGAGAAATTTTACCCCACGCCCCATGTTACTGATATAGTTGTTTTCTGGAGAATATTATTCACATAGCTCCAGCATATTCGGTTTTAGTAATGTCCGGCCTGCCCTTCCATTATAGAGTGGCCGGATAGCTGAGAGACTACTGTACCTGTATTTAATATTCAAAGATATTAAATGTATAAAAAATACGTACAAGAATACCATACAGATACAATACATACCAAATCGATATCACCAGGAACTTTAAGACATGCATGGGTCTTGTCTTTGTCGTTGGAAATTTGCAAAGTGATCTGGTTGATTTCTGTTGCCACAAAATCCACATACCTCAAGACTTTATTCTGGCCATCACGAATGTAGATCCTACGATCTAAAGACTTTACCTCCCCCTTGATGTCTCTGAAGCCAGATTTACTTCCCAGATATTCTCTTCCTTGACATTTAGACAGTGACACAGAGACATGAGTAATTATGTAGGGAAACAGTAAATATAGAGAGGAGATTGTGTATAAAATAATTGTCACATAATGTCTATTTATCACAATATAATATTGAATAAAAAATACCATTAAATTTTTAAAGAATAAAACTTAAAGACTTAAAACAAGAACTATTGTGTTTGATAAAATATAATGATTACAATATGATAAATTTTATGGTCTCACCAGCGAACTTAGTGTTGTCGTTGTTAATAAAAACCGTTGATTTTCGCTTGTTGGTCTCTACTTTGTCTGTGTGCTTTCTCTTAACCAGATAGTACAAAACCGCTATAGAAACTGTGGATTAATCAGTGAATGATTACTATTTAATCACACGTGTGTTATACATTTGATATGTCAAGTTGGGTCTTTCACCTCAAGTTTGACTGTGTAAAAAAAAAGTAAGAAAAGATTCCATTTGTTGCCTTCACAAGTTTCCAGACACCTCGAGACACCATGAGATTGTGCGACACACCATGAGATTGTGCGACACACCATGAGATTGTGCGACACACCATGAGATTGTGCGACACGATATCCATTACTTGAACTTTATTAAACTAATGTCGCCGAGAAAAAATGTCTGTCAACAAGACTCGAACCCCTGTTTCTGAAGTTCTACTTTCTTATCACCAGCCCCCTTTTCCCGAGATGTGCCTCACATTTGTGTTTAGTCTTGGAATTACACTCATCGATTACACGTCACGAAATATAAGTCAGCAATAATATTGAAATGTTAAAAACTTCCGGCCTTGTATTCTGATCGTGGTAACCTACCTGGAACCACCAAGGCCAGTGCCAGAAAAGACAGAGCAAAAGAAGCTTGACTTCCTTCAATGTAGTCATATGTAGAAAGTGGACTGCAGACATCTACTTGTGGGTCTGTGGAGTTGAAGACATTTGGTGGATCCCTGCACGGACATAGTGCTGTACCTGGTCAAATATACACTTGTTTATGTTAGTCACTTGCTGCACCTGGTCAAATATACACTTGTTTATGTTAGTCACTTGCTGTACCTGGTCAAATATACACTTGTTTATGTTAGTCACTTGCTGTACCTGGTCAAATATACACTTGTTTATGTTAGTCACTTGCTGTACCTGGTCAAATATACACTTGTTTATGTTAGTCACTTGCTGTACCTGGTCAAATATACACTTGTTTATGTTAGAAACTTGCTGTACCTGGTCCAATATACACTTATTTATGTTAGTCACTTGCTGTACCTGGTCAAATATACACTTGTTTATGTTAGTCACTTGCTGTACCTGGTCAAATATACACTTGTTTATGTTAGTCACTTGCTGTACCTGGTCAAATATACACTTGTTTATGTTAGTCACTTGCTGTACCTGGTCAAATATACACTTGTTTATGTTAGAAACTTGCTGTACCTGGTCCAATATATACTTTTTTATGTTAGTCACTTGCTACACCTGGTCAAATATACACTTGTTTATGTTAGTCAATTTTTTTTTGTATTTAACATTCTGTTTTCCCTGTGAGAGGCAGGCCCTATACTAACTTATGTGGAGTTGGCTTTGTGTAATTCATGTATGTGTTAAATTATGTGTTAAATAAGTGAGGGATAATACACCTAGAAATACGAAACTAAGAGTCATAAAATACTGATAAACTAACTACTTTTAAAGCTGAAACTAAGGTATTAAATGCATGCATGGCTGAGAAGTAATATTTATTGTCTGTAATGAAGTTATAAAATACATACAAAAATTTAATTAAAAAACTATTTAGATAAAATAATTGTGTAGTTCCAACGAAACTGCCTATTATAAATATTTGAGGGAAGAAAAAAATGGATACTAAAACAAGTGCACAGTGAACTATCATGACACATATATCCATATACTGAGTTACATTGGTATACATAGACTCACCTTGACAGACGAAGATGTTATTTGGGAGCTGTGAGACATCTGTTACTGTCTGAAGTATTTGTCTGAATGTGATACTCTCTATATCACGCATCTCCTCATCAGTAAACTGTCTGTAGATGGCACAAAATGATAAAGGGAATTTCGGGAAAATTCTAAGATCTTAATAATGCTTACATTTACATTTTTTCAGCTCCCAATCAAAGACACATAGACTCCTCTTCATAAATTTTCAGTATAAGTATCGATAAATATATAAAAGAAGTTATTTGAAATATCTCTAATGGTTAACTTTCAACAGAGGCAGGTTTATGTTGATTTTGAATTCGCCAACTGGAGGTCATATATTTTCATACCCTTTACACGTCTATTTTACCCATATGCTTGTGTTATATTTCAATTTGTTGTAGATTGAATAAGAAACTTTACATATATTTACACTTTTAATCAGACTTCATTCAATTTTTCATAAAAATCATGAGTTTCAAAACAATGAATTCAAGAAATAAATTTATAGTATTTTATTTCTAAATCATATATTTCCTAACTTTCCCCTCTAAGCAGTGGTACTTTTCATAATTTAAATGTATAGTATTTTATTTCTAAATCATATATTTCCTAACTTTCCCTCTAAGCAGTGGTACTTTTCATAATTTAAAGAAAAAATGAAGCATACTGCCTTTAAATGTTTGTACAAATACAATATATCGTTCTGTTTGTAATTGATTGCTTTTTAAAACGATATTAGTTTGTACAATAAATATGAGGAAATAAATAATTTCCACGTTTGAACATGAATGTTATATCGAATTCAATGATAATCAGTTCTAGTTATATGCACGAATGGGCACATCAATAGACATATATCTGTTGTGCTTTCATACGTCCTTTCTGTGGGCTTAAAGACTTGGTGCCCATCTCTTCTCCAAGTCAGCGGCGAATATTTTTGGCTTTATAAGGGGTTTTAACCATATGAGTTCAGTATCGACTTCGCTATCAGCACTGCAAATCCTTCATTTCTTACCCAGTGTTCTCATACCAAAATCTGTCCGTATCTCTCAGTCTTACAAACTGTTCTGTCAAGATTGCCCGAACAATGTCCGAAATCCCGTTCATCTTGTCTCCCTCGTCCAGCAAAAGTCCAGATAGAATGTCCACCTTGTTGGGCGTGGTGCCACCGTAAATTTTCTGTAGCGTCTAAAGTGACATGAACGAACAATACCATATGAATATACGGTTTGATTTATAGACCAATGCGCATGAGCTAATTACAATATGATCTGAATATATGAATTGCATAATAAACTGATGTACATGAGCTAATTACAATATGAATATGAACATACCATTTATATGAATAAATAAATGAACTTTTTTTGGTACCGAGCTTAAAATGTCCAACGCTAAAACACTCACCCCATTAATTCCACCGAGTTTTGTCCAGTCATCACGTGGTTTCAGTCCATATGCAGTTCTCACTGAGTTAAACCCACTCATCCCATGATCTCGGAATTTTTGAATGAGTACAGCAACCAGATCACTTCGTGAGTACTCATAGGGGCCGTAGTAATAGTCTATAGTAGTCAACACAAGTTTTACAATCATTAACAATAGAAGAATGAAAAGTTGACATATTACACTTATAGCAACACATATTGTACGTAATTTATAAATGTATGTCAAACATATATTACCAGTAAAATCACTGCTGTAACTTCCGTCCTCGTCTCGACCCAGTGTAAATATCATTCCTCGAAGTATGGAGTCGAAGTTATTTTTGACAAAATCCTGAAATTGCCATTTTTTAATTTTGGTCTTTTAGTATTAGTAGGAAAAAAAAATGCTCGGGAGCATCTATAGATATAGAGAATATCTATGGGAGTATCTATAGATATACAGAATATCTATGGGAGTATCTATAGATATACAGAATATCTATGGGAGTATCTATAGATATACAGAATATCTATGGGAGTATCTATAGAAATACAGAATATCTATGGGAGTATCTATAGATATACAGAATATCTATGGGAGTATCTATAGATATACAGAATATCTATGGGAGTATCTATAGATATACAGAATATCTATTGGAATTTTTATTATTTCTGGTTAAAACGATGTTTGTACTAAATAGTTTATGAATACAAACGTTTAGTGATTAACTGAGAAATATTTAAGGTGGGATGGAAAGAAAGCTAGAAATTTAACAATATTGTTATAATTATAGCAAAGTAGATAAAATATAACATGAGTCACCAAACAGTCTCTCTCTCTCTCCCCCCCCCCCCTTTTTATTTCCAAACTAATTTTTCTTTGATGGGTACCTTAAAGATCTGACCCCAGATGATTTTTTTTTAGAATTATTTATTTGTTTCACGGTCAGCATGACATTAGTTGAGTACGATGCCCCTCCCCTCCATCTTAAAGACATTCTGGCATATAGCAAACAGTACTGAATACAATAATACTGGATTGTATATAATATAATAACCTGGCATATAGCAAACAGTACTGAATACAACAATACTGGATTGTATATAATATAATAACCTGGCATATAGCAAACAGTACTGAATACAACAATACTGGATTGTATATAATATAATAACCTGGCATATAGCAAACAGTACTGAATACAACAATACTGGATTGTATATAATATAATAACCTGGCATATAGCAAACAGTACTGAATACAACAATACTGGATTGTATATAATATAATAACCTGGCATATAGCAAACAGTACTGAATACAACAATACTGGATTGTATATAATATAATAACCTGGCATATAGCAAACAGTACTGAATACAACAATACTGGATTGTATATAATATAATAACCTGGCATATAGCAAACAGTACTGAATACAACAATACTGGATTGTATATAATATAATAACCTGGCATATAGCAAACAGTAATGAATACAGAAAATACTCGATTGTATATAATATAATAACCTGGCATATAGCAAACAGTACTGAATACAAACAATACTGGATTGTATACAATAGAATAACCTGGCATATAGCAAACAGTACTGAAAACAAACAATACTGGATTGTATACAATAGAATAACCTGGCATTTAGCAAACAGTACTGAATA
Organism: Bulinus truncatus; assembly: GCA_021962125.1. NCBI lineage: Eukaryota > Metazoa > Mollusca > Gastropoda > Planorbidae > Bulinus > Bulinus truncatus. The sequence continues at coordinate 3,676,543 of JAGDYQ010000073.1, forward strand.
CAAACAATACTGGCTTGTATACAATAGAATAACCTTGCTTATAGCATACAATAGTGAATATAGCATACAATATTGCATATAAACAACATTGGATTATACAATAGAATGTGCTAAAAAATTTGTTTACACTTTGTACAGAGCTAAATTTTCTTACCTGTGGATCCCAGAAATGATTACAGAACCTTATTGAACTGACCGTCGTATCTTGACCTTTTTGGTCACGTCCTTTAGTTGTGGCCTGTTGGCACTGATTCCTGGACATAGACCAACATGTACCGATTAATTTATTATACATAGTATACATTTCCTGGTCATATAAATAATAATATCACGTGATTACACAGGTAGAGGAAAAATAATTAGGGGAGAAGGGGGCCCTAGAAAAAAAATTCTTTTTTTTTAATTATAAAAAAGGGGCGGTGCAACAAAAAGAAGCTGAAAACCCGTGACATAAATTAGGCAAATGCTTCAAAAATCTTTGGGGGCCCATGGCAGAGACTTCTAAAATCTTTGGGGAGGGTGTGTGTCCTAGATAAATGTTCCTTACAAAGGCCTCTTAGTATAAGGCCTAATGGTAGTGGAAACCTAGGTCATTGCCTATTTTACCTATCTAAATGAACGGTTCTGCATGGACGATGATCGATACATTTTGAACCAAAATCATGAAAACGAAACAATTATTCAACTATAACTAACCACAACAAAAAGAAAACTATACCATCAAAAGAATACAAAAACTAAAAGGAAATTAATTCTTTTTCAATCAAACATTTATTAACATGATTTCTTGATTCGTTGTATTGTATAGAATCCCTATCAATGGCTGGTACAGGTGACAGGTCACAAATAAATTATTGTCCAGTGACCATTCTCGGGGAATAGTGCCACCCGCAATTTTTTTACTGCTCAGCGGCTATTCTCATCTTTCTGATCAAGTCCTGTTCTGTCCGATAATTGTACTCATAGTCACCGTCCATCGACTTGATGTCCTTCAGATGACCTTCGGGGTCAAAGAATAAAATCCTAGGCACGTACGTCCCGTCTGGACTGAACCTCCTGTCGTTGGGAGCTTCGGACTGCTCCAGGTTGACCATGACGAAACTCTGGCTCAGGTTCAGGATGGCTGTGCTGCGGGAGAACCAACTCTTCTGGTGCTGGCACGCCTTGCAGGACTGTTTGTGGACGATGACCATGACTGGCTTCTTCTCCGACTTTGCGACTTCAAATCCGTCTTCCAGTGTGTGCCACCTAATTTTCTCACCCCAGCCTGTAAGTAAGATAGAAACATCTTTATTATTTTATTACTAGCAGTACCCTGCAAAAACCTTTGTATAGAGTTATATCGCCTTAGACTTGTTCGGTAGGCTAGGTTATTTTAGGTTTCGGACAGATCCGATTTTTTCTAGATTGCATTTTAAATTGGAATACTTTTGTATTAATTCTTTCCTTTCGATTTAACGCAGAACCCAAATCGCTATTATATTATTAGATTATTGTTTACATTCCTGTAAGGATGAGTTGTTTACGTTTTATGATCCTACAAAATACAAATAGGGCGGTTTTTTGTAGTGCCCCCTACCCCCCCCCCTTTCTTTTTGCCCACAACAGGCCTGTGCAGAGGTGGGTAGACTTTGTGAGTCGCGGACCACATTGGACTCGTAGATTTGACCGCGGGCCGCACCAAGAGCAGATGGGTAGAGTGTTGACATCGTAATCTATCAACTAAATGTGTACAAATTAACTTTATATTTTTTATTTATTAATAATCTAACTTTTAAAATGAATCAACCTACCTCTATGGTTAGTACTCCCAGTGGCGTAGGCTACTTTGATGAACGGAGTTAAAACTAACGAGGCGAATTTCAACATTGTATTTGTAATGTTGTCTCAAAGATTATACAAAATATAGTAACTTCCGTTATTGTATATGAAATTATGTCTCAAACAATCTACAATATCAAGTAACTTCCGTTCTGTATTACTACCCATGATGTGCACATTTCTAATTTTCAAATGACTCACTGTTTGAGATTGGTAAACATTTTCTGCAAATGTATGGCTGAATTTATGAAATAAAATATATATCTAGGATTGAATTTATATATCTATGGATTGAATTATATTTCTATGGATTGAATAATATATCTATGGATTGAATAATATATCTATGGATTGAATAAAGATGACATTTTGCCGAGCTTTTTTTTTTTAAAGAATTATTTATCAGCTTTTTATTTTTTCCTTGAAAGGTTTGCATTTAAAAATAATCGGATCTCCCTCAGGAATAGGAAATATTGAAACTATTTTGTAATGTAATTGGTTGATTGGTACCAACTTTCAGACTCAACTGACTCTTCGGAAATGTATTCTCGAGCCGAAAAACTATTTCGCAAATTATCGATTTTCAAGAAAGTCCGCAGTTTTCTTTATCGGAATAGGTCGATAGGAGAAATATCGGGTAGTGTATTGGTATCGCTAAAAATGTTGGTATCGGCCAATCACCACTTGTTTACTCTTCATGAGATCAACGTGAGTGTTTTGTACAAACAAGGCAGGGTGAACTAGACATAGACTTTTAGACTAACACGAATACAGTAACAAATAGTATGTTGTTGATAAAACAATATTATTATGTATGTCTGATATTAAATAGAAAATGCGAAATCAAAATTGTGATAATTGTTCACATATGTTTAGTGGCGTTACTAGCCACTGTGGTACCATGGGGCAGATTTTAAAAATGTCGCCCCTTCATAGTGCTAATAAATACTGAAGTGGTGAAAAAGCCGTTCCTTGCTGGTGGCAAAGTTACTGCTGTGCGAAATGGACCGAACCCTCCGCCCATTCCAATGTAGCAGATATCATATTCTAGTTTACGTTATAGACATATTAGTAACATTGTACCTATTTGACCATAGACTTAATGTTCGATTCATTATGTTGTCTAAATATCATTGGTCTTTATTTTAAAAAAAAATGTATATTAGTATATGAACCAATTTCTGTTATTTTTTTTCAAAACAGAATGAAACTTACCCCAGCATCCAGACCGCTGACGGCAAAATAGAATTTCTGAATTCCATAGCAGCTAAAAATTCTTGTGTGATTCCAGGCTGAGTGCGAGAGTTATACTCTGTCATGGGAAACACATAATAATTCATTCAAGTTTCAAACATGACTTTTACAATAGTTTTCACTAATTTGAAAAAAAAAAAAAGAATTTTGTTTCCTAAATTCGAAATTTACTTGCGTAATCGGGAAACAATTTTGTGGAATTGTCTGACATGTTCCCATTCATGAACGATGGTAGCCACTCCTTGACAGCGATTTTCTTAAATAAACAAAAAAATATGTACGATGTCATTGGGATAACAAAGAAAAACAATGAACAGTTTTAATTATGCCAATTAGTATCAAAACAAATACGAATCTCAACTAATTCTGTTCAAATTTAATACAAGATGTCGACCACACCCAGTAGCTGATCTATATGCTATAGATGTTCAAAAAAATTTCGTAATTGATTTTATAATATCTCTGTCACATGATACTTTCCCCATTCTCACTTCGACATTAGCCATCGCACCCAGCCAATGTTCACAATGGCCAGTCAATGGACACATTGGCCGAATAAGCTGGCCAATGTTTGCTATTGCCCGCATAGCAGACATTGGCCGTAACATTATACATGAATAGAATTGCAATAAATAAATCATCACTTTTTACCTTTGTGTCAATCATTTTTCAGCATTCAATAATATGTAAAACAGTTTCACACATCAGCAATTTTTTTTTTACTGCAATTCATTATTGCTATCAAGAGCTAGATGCAGTTCATGTAGTCAATATAATCAGTTTGGCAGATTACATACGGGGCTTGATCTTGATCTTTTTTATCCATTTACCTTTGTAACGCTTTTTTTAACCACAGTATTTACTGCAGTATTAGGAAAAAAGGAGTTACCTGATATGTGAAAGATATCGGTAGGTGACTAGCATAACGCCGTCTTTACATCCCAGCTAACAAGCGGTTTCACATCCCAGCTAACTGCTGTCTTTATATCCCAACTAACAGCCGTCTTTACATCCCAGCTAACAGCCGTCTTTACACCCCAGCTAACATCCGTCTTTACATCCCAGCTAACAGCCGTCTTTACACCCCAGCTAACAGCCGTCTTTACATCCCAGCTAACAGCCGTCTTTACACCCCAGCTAACAGCCGTCTTTACATCCCAGCTAACAGCCGTCTTTACATCCCAGCTAACAGCCGTCTTTACACCACAGCTAACAGCCGTCTTTACACCCCAGCTAACAGCCGTCTTTACATCCCAGCTAACAGCCGTCTTTACATCCCAGCTAACAGCCGTCTTTACACCACAGCTAACAGCCGTCTTTACATCCCAGCTAACAGCCGTCTTTACATCCCAGCTAACAGCCGTCTTTACACCACAGCTAACAGCCGTCTTTACACCACAGCTAACAACCGTCTTTACATCCCAGCTAACAGCCGTCTTAACATCCCAGCTAACAGCCGTCTTTACATCCCAGCTAACAGCCGTCTTTACACCACAGCTAACAGCCGTCTTTACATCCCAGCTAACAGCCGTCTTTACATCCCAGCTAACAGCCGTCTTTACACCACAGCTAACAGCCGTCTTTACATCCCAGCTAACAGCCGTCTTTACACCACAGCTAACAGCCGTCTTTACATCCCAGCTAACAGCCGTCTTTACACCACAGCTAACACCGTTGAGAATCTAAAAAAAAAAAACCCAAGTCTCTCATTTATGACTGAACCCGTGATCTTCAAGAACATCTGCCCTCCATTGTTTACCTATTAATGGAGCCTTTACCACAACTGATAACGTCTTCCACATTTTACATTTATACATTCCAACTGTGATATAAATTTGATATAAATATATGTTGTACATAGGTTTACTATCACTTACTTAAAATGTTGATATCACTTTCTTGAAATGTTCATATAGCCTAGTTGAAATGCAGTTATCACTTACTTGAAATGTAGCTATTACTTACTTGAAATGTTGCTGTACCTTACTTGAAATGTAGCTATTACTTACTTGAAATGTTGCTATAACTTACTTGAAATGTTGCTATAACTTTTCTTCTGGCCAGTTCAAATATTTCATCGTCACTTTGGTTGGACCGAGCAGCAATTTCTTTAGCCACCCAATTGTGCCATCTGAACCAGACAACTTGTAGAGCCAATAGAAATGGATTTTCATGTCCTTTTGCATTTCCGATACCTACAATACGATTATAGAGAATAGTCTTTAATTTAGCTATGCTTCAAACTGTAGATGTCGTTGAGAAAATAAAATTATAAAGGCGTCATTACAAGAATAATTAATTGATTTACTACAATTATTTTTGTTTGATGTTTCAATACATGTAAATAGTTCTATTTAACTTATTATTGTATAAGTCATTTGATTTTTTAAAAATATAATAATAAATAATGAAAGCCCTTTGGTCCTGTTGGGCCACTGGGGCAGATAAAGTGTATATAATTCATCTGTTTCTGTAACCAGGGGCAGATAAAGTGTATATAATTCATCTGTTTCTGTAGCCAGGGGCAGATAAAGTGTAGAATTCATCTGTTTCTGTAACCAGGGGCAGATAAAGTGTATATAATTCATCTGTTTCTGTAACCAGGGGCAGATAAAGTGTATATAATTCATCTGTTTCTGTAGCCAGGGGCAGATAAAGTGTAGAATTCATCTGTTTCTGTAACCAGGGGCAGATAAAGTGTATATAATTCATCTGTTTCTGTAACCACGCCTTATGAAGGGATTGTAAGGTAAGGGCTGTCGGCTTTGCTTCCAATCAGGCACGCTGAGAGGGGGGGGCAGGGTGTCATGGACAGGGGGCCCGCATCTGTAAGGGGGCCCGGCCGCCCCGACCATGTCAATTTTTTCACGACTTATTGTTTATTAAGGGCCCGCAATGATGTCCTGCCCTGGGGCCCGTGTTGGCTCTCGGCGCCACTGCTTCCAATGTACCCATTTAAAGCTGGGTGAACATGGAGACTTTACACCGTGAAAAATGTTCTTGGGTTCAACGAGGATCGAACCCGGGACGCTCAGGTCCACAGTCAAGCGCTCTACACCACTCGACCATCTTTCCACCTTTACATATGTTATTCTATTTACATAATGCGTTTGAAGTGGTTTACTCATCAACTTAAGGACATTAACACGGCGTGGTCTAAAATAAAACTTTCAGGATGAGTCAGGCATTCAACTGACCAATTAAAATAAAGGAGGAGGTCAAAGTTGAAAAAGGACAGTGTCACAAGGCTTAAGAGTGGGAGTGGGATGATGTGGGAGGTAGATACCAACATATGCTACGTCTAACTGAAATGCTTTCTATTTTTAGATTGGTTTTCCTGGGGATTATTACAATATCAATGAGATAATAACAAAGTTAAACATAAAGGAGGATACAGCATGCTTCAATATTGAACAGTGTGAACTAGAATGACGATATATGGGTGATGATGTCACACAATATGAACTAGACTGACGATGTATGGGGGATGATGTCACACAATAGGAACTAGACTGACGATATATGGGGGATGATGTCACACAATATGAACTAGACTGGTGATATATTGGTGATGATGTCACACAATATGAACTAGACTGATGATATAAGGGGGATGATGTAACACAATATGAACTAGACTGGTGATATATTGGTGAGTGTGACGAGCTAAAGTAGATTTAGAGACAGAGACAATGCCCTTCGACCTTTTAACATAGTAGATATCTAAGAATTAGGATTAGCACGAATAATAGTGACAAGGTGACAGACGACTTAGGGCAAGGTGGTGAAACAATAGAATAGTAGACAGCAAAGGTGTGAAGACGGGGAGGCGGCGTCGGACAGGCTAGTAGGGTATCAATGACGACCAGGTGGCGCTCCTAGAAAGATTAGATAGTTAGGACAAGGCGTACCCGATCCTGGCCGTAATGGTTTGTGACGGTAACCTCCATTTCTACCCGGGGTTTGTGGGCGACACACCAGTTAAAGTGTTACGTGATACGGGCAGTACAGTAGTAGGGATTGGGAGGTCATTAGTAAAACAAAACGAATATACCGGAAAAACTGGCTATTGCATGTCCTTTGTAGGTGGGAGCCACGAGTTGCCCATCGCAGTAGTTAAAATTAGAAGTCCCTTTTACACAGGAACGGTAGGGGCTTTTGTAATTGATGATCCTCCATGTGATATTATATTGGGTAATATTCCGGGGGTGATCGAGTGCAGCCCATCAGAAATCGATACTTGGGTCGAAAATAATATTTCAGTGCCACAATTTAACGTCGTCGTAACCAAGGTGAGGTCAAGAACCGATGAAGACATGCGCCGTGACGAAGCTATCATTGAAACGGACGACTCACCAATCAGTTCCAATATGGACCAAGTTACAAAAGAATCAAATGCATTGACCAAGACCGAAATAGGGAGCCTTAAGAAAGGCTATATTAACGAGAGCGACAAATCCCTCGACAATCTGGTAATAGAGGATGTTCACAAAGTTACCAAAGATGAGAGTTCATTTCATAATAAACAGAGAAACGACACCTCTTTGTTAAAGTTAATAAACCAAGGGGAAGAACAAAAGAAGGGCAAAGCGGTAAAAGAGCTAAATAGGCAGCACAAATACGTGTGTGGGAGCATGACTAGAAGGAAATGTTGCGAAAATGAGAGTTTGTTGAAGTATGAGCAAATGGAGACACAGTGTAGACATGGTATGAACGATGTGTTTCGGTACAGGCGTAGAAATGACCCACAAAACATTGATGGTAGAAGAGTGAACTACACCTGTCATGGGGGTAATTGTCTAAGGTACTGCCATAGAAATATGGGTAAAGAGTTATATGGTAGACGAAGGGTAGAGCAATGCTTTAGGCCTCATTACCCTGGTCAGTATTTCACTTCTATGTCAGTACCAAGAAATAATTGGGTTAATAACGATTGCTATCAAATTAGAAAGCCTAGATATGGGTTCTTCCAAGGCAGGGAGAGGGATTTAGATGGCAACTGGCGAGAACAGTTTGTAAAATAGTTTGATTCTCGACCATGTGGCATCTCGATAACGGATGTACCTGAAACGGCTAATGCTTGTAAAAAGTATGTAATTTTCTTTTAAGTATTTTAATTGATGATTTTTTTTTTGTTTGTTTATTGGAAAATATCGTTTGTCGTTGACAATAATTTTGTTTGTTTTTTAAGAGTTTAGAATCGCTTGATGTAACTTTTATGTTATAGATGATGATTTTGTTTTGCTGCAAGTTATGGTTACCTAGCATTTTATTACGTAAAACTGTAGTAGGAATTACAAATATTTAAGAGGCCTAATTTAAATGACGTTTTAATATTTTGTAAAATGTATTGTTGATGTTATTGTCAACGAAATGACAGAGTTGTTGTAAATAGATATCGGACACTCATATTGCGTGTTACTGATCATGGTACTAGATAAGTTTTAGAATTGTGACCCTATGCAATGTTATCATCTTGGTATTTAGACAATAATTAATTAACTTATAATTTTATGCTTGGTGTTATATACTACCCAATTTTTACGGGTCTGACAATGTGTCAATTTTTTCAAAGTATTTGTGTTAGTTTTGCTGTTGTTAAATTATAATTTTGATGGTTTTTGTTTGGCATGATTGCATCATGCTTACTAACAAGGGGGGAGATGTGACGAGCTAAAGTAGATTTAGAGACAGAGACAATCCCCTTCGACCTTTTAACATAGTAGATATCTAAGAATTAGGATTAGCACGAATAATAGTGACAAGGTGACAGACGACTTAGGGCAAGGTGGTGAAACAATAGAATAGTAGACAGCAAAGGTGTGAAGACGGGGAGGCGGCGTCGGACAGGCTAGTAGGGTATCAATGACGACCAGGTGGCGCTCCTAGAAAGATTAGATAGTTAGGACAATACTAAAAGAGACTGTGACGTACTTAGGGTAATTAGGGCACGGACGCTAGGGGTATAAATAGGGGCTGGATTCGGACATTAGTTAGTGAGGGGGCAGTTCGTAGTTAGGAGAAGTTATGAGGAGTGAGGACGAGAGTTAGTTACGAGAGATCTAGTGACTAGAGTTTTAGGGACAGGAATTGTAGTTAGTCAGAGTTGAGGCAGAGCAAATTACTGTGGATTTAAATGTGTATTCGTTTATGGACTTGTTGTATTCTGATGTACATTTATGTAAATAAATCGTTGTACTTAACAACGCATCGAGTTTGGTTGGTTTTTGAGTTGTAACAAAGGAGTGAGCAAATAAGAGTGAAACAGACAGACATTAAGTTAAATTGACATCTCTACGTTTGAATTAAAACGCACAACTCATAACATAAACCAAGGGCCTGAGAAGTTTATTGAGCATAACCAAAGAGCACGTAACATGTAGAAAGTATCTAAAAAGGACCCGTAACAGTGAGGATATCACACAATATGAACTAGACTGGTGATATATTGGTGATAATGTCACACAATATGAACTAGACTGGTGATATAAGGTGGATAGTATCACACAATTTGCTGAATGTTGGCTAATAATGCTTAGTCACAATTTAATGTCTTTCTTAAATAACAGCAGCCAACGAATGACTATGCCATGTTTTCGGCTCAACATGTTTGTTAAGACTTAGCGTGTGGTCTGTTTACAATGAGACGTACTACTAGCTAACTTTGTCGTAAACTACTCACAATTTTAAGTGGGTACGTGAGTGTGAGGTATTAAGTACAGGATCAGCTCATTCAGTTGTCAATAAAGTACTTGAGTATCATTGTTTGTCTGTGTGTGTGTTTGTGAGGGACAGAGAGAGAGAGAGAAACTGCTAGTATTCTATTAATGACAATAAACACCCCAGACACATAAGCATCAACAAGTAGCTAAGTATGTAGAAGCCTGCATTGAGAGACAATGTTATATATATATATAGGTGTATAGGTGTATAAAAAGCCGTCAATTGCTATTAATAGGAATACATTATGACGGTGATAATATTGAAGTTCAATAATGAAAAAGAAACAAAACAACTTACGAAATAATCTATTCACAGGTTTCAACTCATGATCACGTGGTATGGGGGCGTTATAATACGGCAGCTTGACATCGTTACGAAGTGGGAAACTGATCTTGACCTCACCGCTGTCAGCCAACAGCTCGCCGCCCGAGAATGACCTCAACAAGTTGGTCCAGACATGAGTTGTACCGTAGATGATGCCGCCGTCTAAAAACGACGATACTAAGTTGACCTTTTGATAAAAAAAATTACAAACACAGTTTAATAACTGTTAATATATATACAGATACAGTATTTTTGTTATATTACCGAAGATAAATGTATGTCCGCTAGACCCGGGGTGGGAGGGGTGGGCGGGGCAGTTTGAAACAAAAACAACAAATAATAAAATAAAAACAGGTTAAATTTATATGATGGTTATATTTATATGATGGCTATATTTATATCATTGTTATGTTTTAAAATGACCCTTAATATTTGCCAGATTTTCCCAAAAGGATATGTGAACAATCGAAATTTAGCGGACATTAATAGGATAAAATATACAAGGATGCAAGGATGAAATATGAGAAAAAACTTCTTATTGTTGTCTAAATTTTCCGTGTAGAAGATTGAGGCTGTACACGCTTATAAAGACCGCATCTATTGTTATATACAAGACATATAGCAATAGGATTTTAATGTAATGTTTAATACATACAACAATAGAGTTTTAATTTAATGTAATATTTGATACATACAACAACAGTTTTAACTTATTGAAATGTTTAATACCTACAACAATAGAGTTTTACCTTAACATTATATATCAGACGTACAACAAAAAGTTCCAACTCATTGCAATGTATAAAGCATACAACAATTACTAATTTATTGTCCCACTGACCTGTTGCCTTGGACCAGTCGAGGTGTATCCAGTACTCTGGTCATACAATGACCGTAGGTACACCAGAGGACGTGTAGTATAGTTTTTCAGTGGATGGTCATTGGGTAAGTCAAGGTTTTCATACTCTGGCGGGCATGTGGTCAAATGAAACTGTGCCATCTCATCCAACACAAGTTGAGCTGTGTAAGCCACAATATGTAAGTTTTTGTTATTTACGACAATGGCAAAGTTATATACGATATGAACAATTTTCATTCATTATATTGATCAAAAACATGGTTTACAGCGGTTTAGAACATGTACTTCAACTCAATGATCTTTTTATTGAGTCGATTGCCGAGGTTCTAAAAAATTATAATGGTTTGGTTTATATTTTATGTCCATCAGATGACCACATGTTTTGTTAGTACTAGTCCGCTGAGAACAGTTTGTGAACAGGCAGCTAGTTTTTTTTTTTTACTGACCAAGTGATTTACTAGTTTTACAATACAATCTGCATTGCGGTAGCTTTGGTTGTGAGGCTGAACTGCAGGATGTAGGTGACTGGCTCAAATCTCAGCGAGTTCAATCTCCATAAAATATTGGGACTACTTATGTGTATTTATCCATGTCTCCCGTGGTGCCTCCATGACAGTTGCACTATTATGGATTATGATGATGGGAATAAAAGTAGGGCACAACAAAAAAACAGTCTCATAGTAGTTTATATGATCTAAGAGATGAAAACTTACATAGACATCACAATCACAAATGTGTACAAAAAAGGTCCATTTTTTAGCTTTTAAAGAAATATTTTTGAATTATCCTAATTTTACATTGTTACCAGAGATAACCTTAAAGAAATTGTTAACTTGTTTGCTTTCTAGTTATTTTTATTGAACCAGATCTTGAAACATCAAGAATGGTACTAGTGTCTCTAATGTATTATCTTTAGCTGAACTAAATAATAATTTAACTTACCGTAAACTGCTTGCAGAACGTTGCGAGAAAATCTCGAAGACTTGTCCTGCATTTTTCTATGAGCTTTTAAACTAACATTTAATGGATTAGGCTTATCATTGCCGGCCATTTCATAAGCTCCATCAGAATATGAGATGGGACTCACTCTCATGAAATTACTTCCTGTGTGAAGGTTGACAAGTTAAAAAGATCAAAGTGTTACAAATTATTCTACTAAACTGTAAGAGTTGAGTTATAGCTGGCAGTATAGGATTGTTATCTACTCATAGTATATACAATTGGCAGTATATGGTTGTTATGTATTCATGGTATATAAAGTTGGCAGTATAGGATTGTTATGTACTCATGGTATATACAGTTGGCAGTATAGGATTGTTATGTACTCATGGTATATACAGTTGGCAGTATAGGATTGTTATGTATTCATGGTATATACAGTTGGCAGTATAGGATTGTTATCTACTCATGGTATATACAGTTGGCAGTGTAGGATTGTTATGTACTCATGGTATATACAGTTGGCAGTGTAGGATTGTTATGTATTCATGGTATATACAGTTGGCAGTATAGGATTGTTATTTACTCATGGTATGTTAACAATACGTGTTTCGTTAACGTAGAAAAAAATTCCAGAAGACGTGCGCATGTATTTTGACAGTATCTATGCATTGAAACATGTTTTTACTATTAATGATACACTTTATTTGAGGAAAACAAATAGGAAATAGGTGAATTAAGTGGAATTACATATGAAGAAAGTTAACAAAAAAGAAAGTGTTTATGGACAAGACAAAGTTTTCTTTTAAAAAGAAATATGTAGATACATGACGACATTGTTCTGACGAAACTACATCATACGATTTGTTTAAACATACGACACAAACAAGTAATATATTTTTAAAAAAAATATTGCAATAAGAAAACTGATATACCTGCACTGCCCCAAGTTGGTTGGTTCAAGTTATTTCTGAATCCATCTGAAGTATAATCATTAAAACAATGAACCACATTGTCCAATCCTAAAAATTAAAAAAAAAAAAAAACATTAAAAAATTTCTCAGTGATATTGATACAAATCGATTTACAAAATATGAAGATAAAAACAGAATACCATAAAAATTGATTTTCCAAAATGAAGATGGGGATTCCGATATGTGACGTTAGGATTTCAATAAAATTTTTGAAAGGATAATGAAGAATAATGATAAATATCAATACAAACAATGATAAAAAATGATTTGAGAATATTAAATTGATCGTTTAAAAGGAATTTATGATAATATTTTAATTTTTTAGCATAGACTTTCTGTGTGATGTATATTCTGTGTCGGGGGGTAACTGTGCGACCAGGCGTGGCAAGGTTATTAATACGATACTCCTGCTCTAGAATTGACAGCATCGACCAAACTGACATATGAACCCCTTCCCCCTCCAATACACATACACGTTTTTATTTACAGACGTACGCTGACTTATGGAGGTTCCCACACATAAACTCTTGCCTGTGTGCTGTGTATAGTTGGTTATAGCCGAAGATATCACATTTCTCGCTAGCATATAATAATGTATCACGTCGTGTACAAAAGTTCTCGTCATAGAATGGGGGGAGGTAGAGTAAGGGTGGAAATCATATTAGCGTGTCATATTCACGGGGTGTGCGTGTTTGTGTGTGCGCATGCGTATGTCCGTGTGTGTGTGACTGCTTTACTAGTGACTCTTTTAACTTTATTGTGCTACCAAATTAAATTTAAAACAATTAATGAAATTAGAAAATTAGAAAATTCTCGCAGATTTTTGAATAAGCAACAGATTGAAACAGCACCAGGGACGAAAATTATTATGCACAGATATCTCTTCTTGTTACAATATTGCTGATAATTTAGAAACATTTGTAATATAAATAAGTAAACCTTACACAGTAAATACATTTCGTAATTATCAGTCAAATTTGTAATCCACTGTATAGGTAGAAGACGATGAAATATTTAACCATTCGTATATTTATTTGGGTGTGAAATAAATAAATAATTTATGTTTCATTATATTTTATAAATAATTGTAGAAATAAAGCTGCCACGAATGGGCATCAGTATTTCAAGCTTTGAGAATAAGCAGTAGACTAGTAGAGCAGTAGTGTAGTGGAGTAGTAAAGCAGTAGAGTAGTAGGTCAGTAGAGTACTAAATCAGTAGAGCAGTAAAGCAGTAGAGTATTAGATCAGTCGAGTAGTAGAGCAGTAGAGTAGTAGATCAGCAGAGTAGTAGGTCAGTAGAGTAGTAAATCAGTAGAGTAGTAGATCAGTAGGTCAGTAGAGCAGTAGAGTAGTAGAGAAATAGAGTAGTAGATCAGTAGAGCAGTAGATCAGTAGAGTAGTAGATCAGTAAGTCAGTAGATCAGTAGAGCAGTAGATTAGTAGAGAAATAGAGTAGTAGATCAGTAGAGCAGTAGAGCAGTAGGTCAGTAGAGTGGTAGGTCAGTAGAGTAGTAGGTCAGTAGAGTACTAGGTCAGTAGAGAAGTAGAGCAGTAGAGTAGTAGATCAGAAGAGTATTAGGGCAGTAAAAAAGTAGAGCAGTAGAGAAGTAGAGCAGTAAAGTAGTATAGCCCCCTTTCTTTTCTCCTTTTGTTGCCCAATGCACCTTTAGTTTATATTATAAGAGAATAACTACAAATCCATTCAAACAATATTTCTTCTCCCAATAAAAAAAAATTAAAATCTGTCACATATTCTTAGGTAAGGACTAATAGGTCTACATTGACTAACTAACAAAAGACTTTGCTTGTATTGCTTCAGTTGACTGTCCAATATTTTTTCGTTTAAACTAGTTTAATGGCTGATCTTTCATTAGCTCTCAAACGACATTTTGTGCCACCAAAAAAAGTTATGTGCAAGGAATTACGTAAATCAACGACACGAAGAACAGAAATTTATTTTTATCTTTGGAATCGAAAAAAAATTAAGTCAAAGAAATTCACCAATTAGATTTTTTCTAGAAATTGACTTTACGCCTAGGTTGTTTAGATTTTTTTTAGTTTTATCATTCATCTTTTACATGATAATAGAACAGATGTTAGCCCACCTAGGACAGCGGCTCTCAACTTATATTTTTCGTTTAAAACAGCCACGAACAATGGATATAAAAAGTTGAGATTTTTAAACGAATCACGGGTCGGATCAACAACTATCCTACTTATAAAGCAGCCATCTTGTCGTCCGGGCACTGGCAATTTAGTTACTGAAATCTATGGAACTGATTTGAAAATAAGTGCAATCAAGGACACCATGTCCCACAGGGCAATATTGAGTCCCAAAAATGATGACGTCGAGAAGTTGAATGGAGAAATTATGGACGTGCTGGAGGGAGATTACGTGACCTACTTAAGTGATGATTGTATTTTAACAGATGAGGATGAGGGGGATGAATAATTTTCCTGTTGAACTGCTGCACGTTAGGAAGGGGTTTCAGATTACACCTAGATTTCCCGGGCAACGCCGGGCTTAATATCTAGTTCACATATTTTCCAATAAGGCAGGGATGGGCAAAGTACGGCCCGCGGGCCGCATGCGGCCCGTAAGAGTATATTATGTGGCCCGTATGCATGTTGCGATCCTCTGTCGATGATAATTTTCTTTGTTTAGAGTTTTCGCTGTATTTTAAACATTTTATCATTACTATTTGATTCGGATCTAGGGATATTAAATCGGTTTTATGGCTCGAGAATATTAGTTAGAGCTGCTTGACCTACAAGCAGATTTTGACCTGAAGGAGAAGTTCAAGTCAGTTCTTTTGCTGGAGTTTTAAGGATGTTTCCAGCAATGGCATTTTCACACCTAAAAAACTTTGCTGCCAAGCTTTTGTCACTGTTAAGGTTCACATATATTTGTGAGCAAGCGTTTTCTTGTATGAAAATAAACACGTCTAATAACAACAGATCGATGTTGACTGACTGCAATTTATATTCAGTCATGCGAATCACAACCAGTATACTGGTTCCACAGTTCACAAACATTATCCAAAATTGTGAACAGTTACATACTTCGCATTTATTATAATTGTACTCTGTGGTAAAATTAAATGTAAATTAAATTCCGGTCTTCATAATTATTTTGACAGGTAACAATCAACTTTATTTTAAATAATATGAATAGTAAAGTTTTATTACCAATTTAGCACAGATCTGATTTAGTTCGTATTTTAAAATGTAATGTGAATGTGTAATGGAGTGTGAATGTAAAATAAAATGACAAATACATAGTTATTATCTTTAATTCATATTTTTATACGTTGTAAATTGTAATTGAAGTAGACAATATATATATATATATATATATATATATATATATATATATATATATATATATATATATATGCGGCCCGCAGATAACAAATACATTTTCAATGTGGCCCTCTAAGAAAAAGTTTGCCCACCCCTGCAATAAGGCATCAATCTTATGATAATATCTCAAAATCAAATTAGAAAGTTTCAATTATTATGAGACATCATATGCTAAATTATTAGAAATCGATCACATAGGCTTCCTTTCAACTAAGTAACTGTTCGAAAAATGATTAACGAGTACTTCAGATAAATAAACTGGTATCGAACAAGGATGTTAACTGATTTCAAACTTCGCAGATCGGCGCACACGCTTTACACTGACTGGATACACTGCAATAGACAACACTGGGTGAACCGTGGTGACAGATGGACTATCATAGTACGCTGTTATATTGTTAGTGACTGTAGTAGACTAAACACTGGGTGTAACCATGGTGATAGATGGACTATCATAGTACGCTGATGTTATATTGTTAGTGATTGTAGTAGACTAAACACTGGACGTAATGAAATGGTGTTGACAACTTAACAACAACATATGCAGCTGATACCATCTAAGATTTCTACTTACGTCCTTGAACTAACCAGCCTTTGATGTTAAGGTGTTTCACATGTGTGTGTTTTTTTTTATGAACAACAATACAAACAAAAACTCATGCACACAGCTATATAGTCACATCCATCCGGTTAGAGGCACAATCATGCTGTCATTGGCATACTCATGATGTCATAGGCACACTCATGATGTCATAAGCACACTCATGCTGTCATAGGCACACTCATGCTGTCATAGGCACACTCGTACTGTCATAGGCACACTCATGCTGTCACCGATACACTCATGCTGACATAGGCACACTCTCATGTTAAAGGCAAACTCATGATGTCATTGGGACACTCATGCTGTCATTGGCACACTCATGCTGTCATTGGCACACTCATGATGTCATAGGCACACTCATGATGTCATAGGTACACTCATGCTGTCATAGGTACACTCATGCTGTCATAGGTACACTCATGCTGTCGTAGGCCAGTCATGCTGTCATAGGCACACTCATGCTGTCATAGGCACACTCACGCTGTCATAGGCACACTCATGATGTCATAGGCCACTCTCATGTTAAAGGCAAACTCATGATGTAGCGAAATGTTACACATTTTCCGCCAATAATACACTACATTCTGAAAAGTTCTATAATGTCCACATAACTGAACACATTTTATCCCCCCCCCCCCCACCCTACCTTGGTCTTGTTTACTTTAAACTAAAGCTTGTATTTCTCCTATATAGTTTTGTAAAGGTATAGATGTGTTTCATTCCAGATCATTTTTACGACAGCCTCTTTAGCCCAGATATATCACACATAGTAAGTTCAATTCTCATTGAATCAACGGGTTCACCATGTATTCAGTCATCGAGAATATTTGAAAAGCTGAAAGGAAATACTTCTCTTCATTTCTTTTCTCAAGTTTCTTAGTTTACTTGCCGGTGTAAAAATTTGAAAAGTATTGAATTATCTAGAATTGAATGTATATCTTAGTTAACTTGCCGTGGTACACATTTGAAAACTGAAAGGGAAATATATCATTTCTTTATACATATGCACCTAGTTTAAATTTTTTAAACGAGGAAGTTTTATAATTTACTAGCTGTACCCTGCAAAACGTTTGCATAGAGTTATATTCCCTTAGGCTTGATCGATAGGCTAGGTTATTTTTTGGTTTCGGGCAGATCCGATTTTTTCATGATTGTATTTTAAACTGGAATACTGTTGTATTAATTCTTTACTTTCGATTTAACGCAGAGCCCAAATCGCTTTTATATATATTATACTTGCACATTTTCCCCCCAGTGATTCTAATATTGGTTGAAGTAGTATAACTTGCTATACTGCTTTGGTCAGTTAAAGGCCAATGAAAGTCGCTTTTCAGTTTGTTTTTTATCAAGTAAAAAGTACTCGAAAGACCATGGTTCAATTCAGAAGATTAAGAATAGAAAATAACAGAGAAAAACTGATTCAATTATAACTTCATTCAACCAAAAAGAATTTGGTTGAAATTCATGACTGACCAGTACGGCTCATTTAAAACAGATAACTCCGTATATTTCTTTTTGAAAGAAAGAAGTTAACAATGAATCGACATATGTGCAGTTCCCAATATGTCGCCCTTACATCTTCTCTTCGCTAACAAGTGTACAGAACGTTTTAACATTGATATTAACCAAATTAATGATAGGCCTGCATTGGCATAAGGATATTTCAGGTCATGGCTTACATCCTCGCTATATCTCCCGTGGTGCCTTCATGCACATTGCACTATCGTCTATGATGGGGATGAAAGAAGGGCACCATAAAAACCGTCCCATTAGTGGTTTATAGGATCTAAGAGATTTCATCTCATCCTTACAGGGGCTTCACAAACACTTTTTTAGGTGGAGGGGGGAAATACAGAACAACGAGAAAAAATATTGTTTGCTTGACACGGCCTACCTTTAATATTACTTTCTATATTGACATAAACATAACATGACGTACCGACTCATATAGCCGATCTAAACATAACATGACGTACAGAATCATACAGCAATATTTACTTCATTTACTTTGCATCCGGTAACTATTATTCTTTTGCTGTTAACATTTAAAAACAACAGCAACACGGGCGCTGTTCAGCTGTAGCCACATAATCTCCGAAACTCTGTCATAATACTGTAGCTAGTTTTCTTTCGTTTTAAACCAAGTCCTATACTAGATGTGGCAGTGCATAACGACTGCGATAGGCTCATACCGTTTGTTTTGTATATAGTAAAAGATACTGCAACGAGTCTCACCATATAACCAGTGCAATAAGGTCTAGTGAACAATAAATAATAGAATACGACGAAGTCAACGAACTGCCTCCTTTATCTACCGTTCCTCTGTACTTTTGTTTACTTAATATTTAACTCTCTTCTACAAAATGGGGTCAAATTAAAATGAATGAAAATAAGATGCGAGTCACGACGTAAATAACTGAGCAGACGACAGTGTAAGAAATACACAAAACAAAATAGACATATTCTGTTCGTTAATGTAAAAGGTTTTTTTATACATATTTTAGTAAAGAACATTAATGTTGCATATTTGTCTGTAGCATAGGGTAAATATAAATAAGTTATTAATACATTTATGGTCTCTAGGATAACAGTTTGGATTACACGAGTGAAAAAACATTAAATATGACTAAGTTCACAACTTTCGTTCAGAAGCTACTGACTATACAAAAAGGTCTATATACAAATCGAAATAAGCTTTATTTAAACCATATAAACTTACCGAAACACAGGAAGATGACACTTTTAACGAACATTGATTTAAGTAACATTCCTGCAGTGAATCAAAACAAGCATTATTCCAAGAATTGCACAAAGTGGCAGAACTTATTGCTGTTGCTGATTATGTGGGATAAATACCTTACCACATTTGGCTATAATATATTATTGATAGAAATAATTGCTATAAATGTTTTTTCTTTCTACATAACCTTTCTTAAAAAACGAATCTTCACGACTAGCGTTTTAATTTCTAAACGTAAGTGTTGTATTAGTTAATAAAGTGTTTTTTTGGTGAGATCTTATTTACAAGTGGTAATGACAAACATCAAATTGAAAAAAGAAATGTACACGAGAGGGAAATGTATCGCGGATACCAAGCTGACATCCGCGTGTCTCACACCTAGCAAGTGAATAAGTCTACACGCTGACCCGAGGTCCGCTCATTGCTTCTTTTACTTGAAAAGATTACATTGAAATATCTCAAGTCTGTAAGGAAAATTGTTTACAGTTTGCGCTGTGGGTGAAGGAAACAGTTCACAGTGTCGGGAGGGGAGGGGCTGGAGGAAATTGTTACCAGTACGGCGGGGGAGGGTGGGGTTGGGGAAATTGTTACCAGTACGGCGGGGGAGGGTGGGGTTGGGGAAATTGTTACCAGTACGGCGGGGGTGTTGGAAATTTTTAACCGTTACAGTTGACCGAACACAGATCATAGGTACAAAATTGTCGAGCTGCAGTAAAATTTCTCGACAAACATTTGTTCTAGGTATTGCCAATCTCTTCTGGAAAGTATTTCTTGGGACACCTACAAAAGTTTAACACACAAAACACACACACACACACAAAACGATAAGCAGAATAGTAGCTCAGTAGAGCAGTAGAGCAGTAGAGTAGTAGTAGTAGCTTCGTGGAAATAAAATTCACTCTTATAGTATGAAACAACATTTCGGTGATATGAAATTTCGTTGTATGGAAAACATATATTAACGTCAAGGCCACTCTGTAGTCAAGGCCATAAGCCCATTGGACCTATTGATTCTTAATGGGTTACGCATTATCTAGTTTTGGCTTTTGAGGTACAATGATACCTTAGAATCCGAAATAAATCCAAAGGAAATTCGCATTCTAAGTTGTGACGTAAACAATGCGAGGTCGGAAGTAAGGTATCCCCAGGGGCGAAAGTGATTTCCCTCCAGTAAGGAATGACGTCCGTATTCTTTAGAATAATTTGGCAAGAATATGGAGCGGCATTCCGTAAAGGGCAACACAAACGATAGCAATGCTAATAATTATGGAGCGCAATTCTTTCTAAATTTGTGCTTGGATTTTAAGTCGTTCGAGTTTTGAAGCATACTGATTTTGATGTATTACGGTATTTAAAAAAGTGCTCTCGAACTTGATGGGTCGGTAAACTGTTCTCAATCAGGCCAGGCTGTTCTAAATGCCCAGCAGTTCTAAATGCCCAGAAGTTCTTAATACCAAGTCGTTTTAAACGAAAATTACACTGGGCTACAGCCAATAAATCGTCAGGGGGTTTTCAACTGATTTAGACTAATTTTGGTGTTCTGAGTCCGAATATCGCATTGATTTTGCTCGGTCAGGTCAACTTCTTGAGATATAGCCATATACCTACCTGACGAGCTATACGTATTCTAATATCAGGGGTTTTGAGTTCAATCTTTTCTCTAAATTAGCTGCATAAAAATTGGCAGCAAAATAATCACAATTATAAAAACTGAGATAATTATATTTTATTTATAAATCATCAATCTGGATTTTCACTTGATTATTTAATGCATCAGCACTTGATTGGGCACAGCCTCCAGTACCCAAACCTTCCATCTGCCCGTCGTCCAGCTCCTCACTGCGAAGAAATTCCTGTACCATCGTTCAGAGATCTTCCTGACAGCGACGATGAGGCCACCACTTTAGACGAGGGAGGGGATACAGAAGAGGAGTATGAATCACAAGATGGTCCGCAGCCGTTCTCACAATGTGAGCTTAATGATCTGGTTCGGGATCTCAGCTTGTCCAATAATTCCTCCGAGCTGTTAGCTTCCAGACTCAAAGAGAAAAATCTATTTGGCAATGACGCGCCTATCACTTTCTTCCGTAGAAGGCATGAGGACGGAATGAGCTACTTCTGCCAGGAGGAAGACCTTGTGTACTGCCGAGATGTCGCCGGTCTTCTTGATAAACTCGGCGGTCCTCAATACGATCCGAGAGATTGAAGCAGTGAAGTATGTGCTCGACGAAATCCAATATGAGCAGCACCAATGGATCATCTGCGTCGACTTGAAGATGATGAACTTTCTACTTGGTCAGCAGTCCGGGTTCACGAAGTACTCATGCTTTATTTGTATGTGGGGCAGTCGTGACAGAGCCCAGCACTATTTAAAGAAAAAGTGGCCGGCGCGAGAGCAGTTAGTAACTGGGGCGAGAAACATCATAAACGAATGTTGACCGGGAGAAGATATTGATCCCACTGCTACACATGAAGCTTGGGTTAATGAAACAGGTTACGCGCGCTCTGGATAAGGATGGGGGGTTCTTCAACTACATTTGCAGAGCATTTCCTCAACTCACCATTGAGAAGCTGAAGGCCGGCATTTTCGACGGCCCACAGATACGGCAGCTCATAAAGGACACATAGTTCCAAAACTCCATGAACACGCTTGAGTGCGCCGCCTGGAAATCGTTTGTACAGGTGGTGAACAACTTCCTGGGGAACATGAAGGCAGCAAACCACGCCAGACTCATCAGCAGCATAATAGAGGACTTCTAAAAACTCGGGTGTTTGATGAGTATAAAGATGCACTTCCTGTTCTCACACATGGAGAAGTTTCCTGAAAACCTTGGGGCGATGAGCAGGGAGAAAGGTTCCATCAGGACATCCGCCAAATGGAGGAAAGGTACCAGGGGAGGTGGGACGCAGTCATGCTGGCGGACTACTGCTGGTCGCTGAAGAGAGACAACCCAGCAGCTGCTCACACACGGGAATCGAAGAAACGCCGTTTTATGCCTTGAACTCTGAACTTTCGTTTCAAGTAACGCTCATTGTTATAACAATATTGTGATAATTATGCTTATAAAATTTGGTGGATAAATAAAAAATGAATGAATTTGAATACATTGACTTTTATTTCTTGAGTAAAACTGAAAAAAAATCGTCAGGGGTTTATCAGCTGATGATCCGCAAAAATGTGGGTTTTTTTTTGGTTTTTTTTTACAAAAAAAAAACGATTTTTTTTAAATTTCTGTAGCAAAAAATCCTGACCTGATTGAGCAAAACCAAGGTCATTTTCGGACTCAGAGCATCAAAATTAGTTTAATGCAACTGGAAAACCCAGGACGATTTTCAAAAAAATATTTTTTTGTTGCCCAGTGTTATATGTTACTCTGTTCCCCTGCATAACATATCCCGTACCGTTTGAATAGGTACCACCGATTGAGAACTGCGAGATTAGGTTAACCAGCTTAGACCCCCCCATCCCAAATGGGAGTGGTGCATGACAGGATCGTTTTGGTCGATATATAGACTTTATGTGAAGTTCTGGACCCCGTGTTTGACAATCGCCCTACTAGTGATAGCCAATCGGGATTCCGACTCTCGAAATTATGGGATAACCGGACCGAGTGGGGCGTAAATCGCTACGTAAAAAGTTCAGGGTTTACTCATTTCATTTTTTCAAAAGCTTTAGTTATGAGGAAGATTAGGATGAATGACAAGTTTGCAGTGAGTGAGTATTAAAAATATTGTATGTTGAGTCATTCTTAGGTTTTTGGGGGGGGAGGGGGGACTTTGGCGAGAGGATTTTATTTGAAAGCATTGGTACAAGAAGTTGTCCCTTTTTTAAGTGGGGCAGTGACCTAAATATGCCTATCCTTGATATCATCTATGATTGTATGCTATGATACACACTATGAATAATTACACATTTTATTTATTGCTAACTTTAGACTGAAATATCTTCAGAACTAAATTATTACCAAAACATCGCATTTCCTGTTGAAACTGTAATTAAAATGTACCATTTTTTTAATATTCCGGGGTTAAGCAAGTACACATTTAAGAATAAAAAAAAACAACTACTGTATAATGGTTTCAATCAAGGATCAACTGAACTATATCTAATTATCTCTTTGTCACTGTCTTAATGTCATTTTCGAAAGAATTTTTTGATCCAAATGTTAATTTATATTTTGCATAAATAAATGAAGTGATTTTTTTGTGGAAATTTACTGAAGAATAGTTAAGTTTAGTCACTTAATTTTATGCTTAATGGATGGGGTTTGGCTTTTGTTTAAGGTATTGTGTTTTATTTATGACAACTGTCGACTTTTGTTTACCACGCCCACAACAACGACAGCAAGAAAAAAAAATTCTCAGGAAAATTCATTCAAACAACCATCGCATGAAGGAAGTAAATTTTGCCTCGTTCAGCCAAAAAGTTGGTATTCCTGTTGTTCATTTTAGATCCTGAAATAAAACCCCAAGAAAACTTAATTGTATAACTTTTATTTAGTGACAAAAAGTTAAAATTAATACAGTATTACATCACGTGAGACATATTATGAATATATTACCTACTAACTGAATGCAGTTATAATGTTAATTTGGACTTTAAATAGACTGTAACAATCTTTTTTTTCTTTCTGTTTTGATCTTACAGAGTTCTACAGATCTGCTCCATTCAATTTCACGAGTGACAAGTGAAAAGCCTCATTATAATTCAACTTCGAATTTCTTAGTATGACAAAAAATTGAAATTGAAAAGCTTTATCGTTCAACTTCTTTGGCCTTTACATTCTACATGAACTACATCTGAAATGTTTCTCCTATAAAAGGAGAGGGATATTTTAATGCATTACACTAATGTAAATAGACTTGTATCAATGCGTATGTAAATAAGTCTTTGGTATGCAATGTACATCTATCATAAAACCATTCAGGTTAATGGATATGTTGGAGATTTAAGGCACTATACTTATGTGATCCATTGAATGTTTTGAAAGGGAAGCTGGCAATAAATAAAGTAACGTGTCTCTCGTTTTGTACTTTGAGCATGTCAACAGTCAGCAACCTATAGCGCTGTTAGTAACAATTGTATGAATGTTGTTAGTATATCTGTATGTACGAATGTTTGTCTCTATGTATGAATGTATGGGGACGGATGGTCGTGTGGTAGAGCGCTCGACTGTCAACCTGAAGGTACCTGGTTCGATCTCCGGTGAGGACCCAGGACATTTTTCAGGTTCCCTATATATCTCCCGTGGTGCCTCCATGACCATTGCACTATCGGCTATGGTTGGGATGAAAGAAGGGCACCATAAAAACCGTCCCATTAGTGGTTAACAGGATCTAAGAGATTTCATCTCATCCTTAAGGGACTTCACACAGGTATGAACGTTTTGCAGTGTATGTGTATATCACGACTCTGGACCACAACTGGACATTCTACACAGTCCAGCAACACACACACACCCTCAGACAATACAACTCAGTCTCCAGTTACACACTCATGCTCTCCCCTGCTCATACATACCATACCGTTATCCAGCATATGTGTATTTTCGTGTATGTATGTCAGTTTGTTTGTATTTCAGTATGAGTAAGTCAGTGTATGTGTATGTCATTGTGTGTGTATGTCAGTATGAGTCGTTATACCATACTATTGACTAGGGTGATAAAAAAAAATATTTATAAAACCACTTTAAGAATATAAATTTTTAATTTTTTTGAAAAAAGTTCCCCCACCTCCCCATTTTTTTGAAGAAAAAAGTGAAAAAATATTTTTTTTTTCAAAAAAGGACATGTTTTTTTTTAGCTTAATTCAAAAGAGTAATAATAATAACTAATCAACTTTTATTAACAAATAAGATACAGAACAGTTAGTAATATTAGGTACCACAAACTGGCTCAAAATCGTGGTTTTGCGTCACTGTAGTCAATATTTGGATAGTTTTAACTTAATGATTTCTCTACTTAAAACTGATCAAATCTCATAAACAATTATATCATTTTAAACTATTTTGTAAGCCCTACAATAATATGTAAATTTTAATTACGTAGATTTAGAACAAAAGGTTACATTTTTAAAATGAAAACCATCACCGAAGTCACTTGTTACCGGCCAACGCGCGATCTAATTTGACTATCCTAATTTCAATCTCCGTGCGATTCTGGGCCATTCGTCCTACAGTAATGTCAAATATATCAATGTGTGCGAAAATGAATGTCCTTTACAACCATACTAAACATTTAATTAAATTATATTTAACAATATTTTTAATATAAAAAAATCATAATAAAAAGTAAATTATTTTGAGATTTTTTAATTTTGAAGGTTTTTCTTTAGTATCATTAGAAAGCCCGTCCATTTTGCTTTTAAATTATTATAATAAAACTTAATTTGTAAGCATGGCCCAAAAGCGCAGAGCGCTAAGAAATAGCATATAACACACATTTTTCACCCATTCTTGCACGACCGTGAAAATGGCCGACAATCAAGTTAGCAACGCTACACCAGTCACAATGAATTGAACTTTATTGGGACTTAAACACCTAGTTGGTAAGTAAAAACGATAAAAACTTGTAGGTAAATAGTTACATTATTTGTTCCTTACTCTTTTAGCTTTATATTTCTTTTGAAATGTTTATTGTTGTAGTTATAATAACTTTAATATGATAAACCTCGAGGCCATTTTGATGCTTTTGTACATTGAACGATACCCCTCATGTTTGCGGACACTTCTATTTTTTCTGGCTACTTTTTTAGAGAGATAATAATATTTTCTAAGAGATAACATATTCAAAATTGACTAGTATATATTTTTACCGTTGTTAGATAGTTTTATTGTCTCAAATTTAAACAAATATAACAGGTCATGTGGTCGATAATTGGTTGTCAATGTAAACATATAGTAGATTGTAGGCCGACCGAATTAACATAACTATTATTGAATGGATATTTTTTCAATTATTGTTGTAATATAACTGTGTATGTTTAGTATATGCTTAAATTCACTATTATTTAAGTCAGAACCATTTTTAAATGTCATAATTATCCTTATCAGACGGTGTACAACTCAATACTTTATAGAAGGTTTCTGTGCTAGTTGGAGGGATACCTTTATTGCCTTGTCTACTAGACTAGTAATACATGACTTCTTCAACTCTGGTTTTGAAAGAGGAAAATGGCAAGTCATGGACTCATGTAACTGTTACGCCTGTATTTTTTTTTATTAAAATATTTCTTAGCCACTCATGCGTTTGTATTATTATTAAGTATCTTATTATTAATATTAGTTCAGTTTGAGTATTATTGACGTGTGAACATCTTTTAGCTTTAATTAAACATGGTTCTCACAAATCCAAAAAAAAAGGAACTGGTAATCAAGTTAAGTAACTCATAGAAAAGACTTTTATGTGTTTAAATACCATATCAGCAGTATATTATGTAACTTATTTGGACCAATTTTGAATGTGGGTTATATATTTTAAAGCCTTGCAACTTTTAGAGTGAATAAGAGAAATATACACAGTCCCCTGAAGGAGTCTGTTCTTTCAAAACTACATAGATTAACTGATGAACTTTTCATTCATTTTTTTTATTTATTATATTAAGTAAACAACAGACATTCAAACAGAGAAATAGATTAAAACATAATAAAACATTAAAAACAAATAAAACTTTTAATGGTAGGGTCAGCCCCGTAGCCAGGGGTGGGGGCACTGTGGGGCCGTGCCCCCCCCCCCCCCGGCTAGGTGTGGAGTGCCCCCCCGCTTAAAAAAAAAGAAGAAAAAGAGGAAAAATATAGAAAAGGTTAAGGTGCCCCCTTGCTGGGTATTGGTGCCTCCCTGCTTACTTTGACCTGGCTACGGGCCTGGGTAGGGTCAATAATTGGAAAAAATGTCCTTGATGAAATAGTAGTACTATATCAAGAAGAAATTAGAGTTAAAATCACTAAATGATCAACAAAACAGTACATTATCTCATGAATTGAAACAAAACAGATGTGTTTTGAAAAGCTCCAGAAATAAACCTTTATTACTATGAGAGGTATTGAAAGATGAAATAAAAAAGAAGGGAATGATGCTGATCAACAGTGCAGGATTTATATATAACCTACACAAGCTATAGCTTAGCACCCCCACTTTTTTAGGAGGCCCCCAAAATTGTTAGAGTGAGCAATTGTCATATTTATTTAAATATTTGACACTGCCATTTAATTTCTGGAATTATAAAGGGCCCCATATCCCAAATGATGGATGGCCGAGTGGTGTAGATACTCGACTGTCGACATGTTATCTGATGCAAAGTCGTCCCACAAGTCCACCCGGCTTTAAATGTGTACCTGACTTAAGTTGGGGAATTAAAGGCGGCTGGGCGTTGTGCTAACACACAATTCCTTCATATGTCTAGGTTATAGAAACAGAAGAATACTAAACTTCAGTAGGGCTAAGGGAACATTTCTATATCCCAAATAGCTTAGGGCCTTATGACGTCTAAATGCGGTCCTGCTGATCAATTGAATGGTACATTAATAACTCATTTAAATGGTATATGCTTACATTAACTTAAAGTAAAATTACTTAAATTTCGAAAGTTGCACTTATTTAGGTGAGCTCCTGTAGTGGTAAAATGCGTAAATTATTTGTTAGCTTTCCATGACTTATGAAATAATTAGAATATAATTGTAATGTATGCATCTAATGTTACGGTTACTATTGTTACTAATATAACTTTTCAAATAATACTTAATAGTGGATTTTTCCCTAATGAAAAGTATTTTTATTGATTTTTTACATGCATAGATTTATCCATCCCTGTACTGTATATATACAAGTAATTGGTCTAACGACTATTTTATAGTTAAGAACTATGTATATCCTACATTTTTATATATAAATGTTGAATATATACATAACAGTTCTTTTTTTGTGAATTTTTGAAAATGACAAATTTTTTAGTTTTTTATTACCCGACCTATTTCTAACCTTTATTATATTAATCATAAATAATATTAAGATATTATGACTAATTGAATGTATAGAGCTTAAGTTACCCTACAGATTGATGTAATTAGTTCTTATGTGTGTTGATTACAAATTTTATTATGATTTTTTGAAATGTCACGAATTTTGAAAATTTATCTCCCTTTTTATTTTTTCTAAAAAATGATGAAAACCCATTTTCAGTGCTATAAATTTTAATGATATTATAATTTTACACCTTTGAAAAAAATTGAGTTTATTCTATGTATATTTGTGTTTGTATTGAATGTAAATGATTTGGTGTACAGGAAATACTTTTGCAGATAACGCTTGGCAAAAATGGCACTTTTGAAGGTGATTTGAAAAAATGAAAAAGTCACATTTTCAAAAATTTATATCTCTTAAACTATTTGAGCTATAGTAATAAATTTGATGTCCACCATCTTAGATTCTCGAGTTCTTGCAATATTCATGTTGAAAAAAGCTGTAAACCCATTTTAAAAAATCAGTTTGTGGTACCTAGTAATATGTACAGAATGTACAAGAAATGTTCAAAACATATTTTGTCCTATGAACTTCAGATTCAAAAATTCAATTTTTCTCGATTTCGCATGAAGTTCCGCCATCAGTTTCACAGCACGTCCAGCAATTTGGTTAGATCTGGGAATGTCAATTAATGACTTCTCGACTGACCAATGGGTCTTTAAACACTTGATTGCCTTCTTGCATTTTATCTTGATGAGTGAGGTGAACAGTTCATTGAAGGACGCTTCATTGTAGTGTTGCGAATCGAACCAAGCATTTGCCCATTCGTAGCAGATGAAGTTGCAGGCAGAAGCGAGAATGCTGCGCCACTCTGGTATCAGAAATTGCTATAACAGTAAATATTGCACTTGAGTTCCATCTTGCCTGGTGTAAATTTGATAATTTATTCCAACTGATGCGAGGCCAACGTGGGTTCTCGCCTGTGCTAACATTTTCTGTCGCAAGAAGCGTTATCAGCTTGATGAGTGACATAGTTTTGTGTTAATTTGCCAATGAAGGAATAGTTGAGTTCTGGTTTGCTCGTTGACTCTTGAATAAGAAAATTCATGACATGTTTCAGAAGAAGGTCGAGTACATGGTGCTGACAGTCAATATATTGTGGCTTCTGAAATCCATTGCTCAAGACATCATCCTGTATGAGCTTTACAATCCCGTGCAAATGGTCAGTATTTCTGCGGTCGTGTTGAAAATTAACATACAAATATTTTCTCAAGCATCATATTCATCAATTAGCTGATGTAGTTCATTGTGAATGGCCGCGGCAGAACCACTCTCTCATTTGAGAATACCGAGTTTGATTTCGGTTGTCATATTTTTCAGCAAACCTACTTGATACTCTTCCCCTTGCACTCTTTTACCATCAAACTAGAGATAATAGGGATCTTTGCTTTGAAGTTTTTGAACAATTTTAGTTTTCATTTTCCGTCCTTCAGAGATTACTTGTTTCCAGACACCCGCCTGACTTGGAACCGGCACACCAAGACCCTGTTCAGCAATGGTTGCAAGAACGTCATGTGCCTTATGTGTAGAAATGTTTTTCAGTACTAGTAAACCCGCCGTTCTAGTGCTTGCTCTTTGGTATTTCAGTTTGCATTCAGAAGATGACGTTTAAGAAATAGTTGGCGACTCGGTGAATATGCAGAGGTTTCAGAATCCAAGATTTTGAGACAGTTGTATGTTTTTGTGTAGGTTTTGAGACAGTTGAATGTGTTTTTGTAGGTTGTGATTGAGAAGAGCTGGCTTGAGATTGAGTTTTTGATAGTCGGATTCGTTTTCTTGGGTGGAATGATTCCAAAAGGGCTTGTTTGACCATTGAATAACCAATCTTTCCTCCACTGTTAACTTGCCTCTGGTAGAGCTTTTTATCCTCTGTACTTTTCCATTCTCCATTAACGTTGGTGACATCAAATAACTGAGAAAGTGTTATCAGATGGTTTCTTTTTGTTTTTGTCATATGAATCAATTAGACCATTGAGTTTCATTCTGATTAGTGTGCTGGATAATAGTGGAAAGTCTAGAATTTCCCTCCAGAGCAATTCTATATCAGTGATCATAATTTTGATTCGATCCAGTCGCCGTCCTGGCTATTGAACAGAAAAGTGAAGTTTCCAAGAATTTGACGGTTTGTCGGCATCCATGTAAGATTGATTAGCTTTTCAACAGATAGAATTCTTGGATCCCTATTCTGTTTAGAAGATGAAGGTAGATGTCTTGTTTATAAACAAATAGAAACAGATGACTGGAATGTGCTTAAAAGCAGTCTAGAAGGTCATATATAATAATTCAGTGTGAAATTGAAACCGAGCGTCAAACTGCGCGATATGTGAAAACAAAAATTAAAAGGTGGGGGATTTTTTTTCAATTTAAACAAAATTAATGTTGCAACTGTCATCTACATACAATTGTTCCTTGAATGTAAGGGGTTTCGGTTTCGTTACGAAAAAAAATGAAAGTAGTTATCACCCTACTAATGACGTATGGAATTACCAGTTTTTTTTTTACATTTTTTTTCATGCTAAAGAAAGTTTTTAATTCCTTGTATCTGGACAAAGGTTGATGTTTCCACCCTCCCCCTTTCCCCACCCCTTTCTTTATTTAACTTAGCCTAGATTCTGGACTTAAGATTGTTACCACCCCACTAGAATAATTTCTTTTAAAAAGAAATAAAAACATTTCAAAAGTAACAGTCGAAAATTAAAAGCCGATGAAAAATACAATGCATTCTCTAAATCATTGTGGAGGAAAAAAAACGTGAACAAATCGATACAATCAATATTGAAACACGAACTGAGACAAGAACATCAACTACAGAATGTCATTTTTGTGGGTTTGTTAACACTACATGATTTGTTTTAATAATATTCTTCCTTGTGGGATGCTATTTACACTTGACCACGTGATCATTTCTCCTAAAGTCTTTGACTCTACAGTTTCCTCTCGGCCACCAGCTTCATGTTCCTGACCAGGTCGCCCTCACCCGGGTAGTTGTACTGGTACCGGTCGTTGTAGGAGAACTTCACGTCCCGCATCAGACGCCCTGTCGGGCTGAAGAACAGTATCCTGGGCACGTAGTAGCCGTCAGGGCTGAACTGCTCGTCCCGGGGGACCTCCGAGGCCTCCAGGTTGACCATGACGAAGCTCCGGCTCAGGTTAAGGATGGTGGGACTCTTGGAGAACCAGGTCTTCTGGTACCAGCAGGCTGAGCAGGTCATCCGGTGAATGACCACTATGACGTACTTCTGTTCCTTTTTGGCTTTGAGGAATCCTTCCCCAAGTGTGAACCAATCATATTGCTCCCCCCAGCCTGAAAGTACAATGATGAGTAGTTAACTTGAATGACAGTGTTGTGAACCAATCATTTTGCTTCCCTCCCCCCTCAGCCTGAAAGTACAGTGATGACTAGTTAACTGGAATGATTGTGTAAGCGCTCAAGTAAAGAGGAACCCTGTTATTTCTTCTTTACTTCTATTTATCCATTCACCTTTCCACTCAAGCAAATTGTCCTTTAATTTATCATTTCGTTCGCCCGTCTGTAAGTCTGTACTTTGAATGTGGGTATGTTGATATAATCACCAGCCTGCCAGCCCTCGGGCTAGCCAGTATGTCTGCATGCACGTGTGTTAAAATGTATGTCTGTATTTATGTATGTCTGAATGACTGTCTGGCTAAAAGTTTATGAAGACTGTGTGCGACTTTGAAAAAAAAAATTAAAATATTTCAGGGCCTCATAGAGGTATATAGACCTACTTATTCTGACCTACTTATTCTGACCTACTTATAATGACCTACTTATACTGACCTACTTATTCTGACCTACTAAACAAACTTCGGTGCACACTGTTGTAATGTGCGCGCGCACACGGACACAGCTTTAAAGGGAACAGTTATTCTATTTCTGTTTTAATGTTTCTATGTGTATCTGAATCAATTTCACTGGCTTGGGTTAAGAAATCATTCATGCATAGCACGTAGGCGTTTCCTAATAACTTCCATACAGAAAGATTTCAGAACACGGAACATCAGAAGCAAAAACCTTTTTATCGATTATTGACGTAAATGGGCAATAACGTGCCTCAAATAGTTTAATTGTTTTTTTTTACACTGGTATACCAATTGTTTGCTAAAAACATGGGCTCAACAATCATGGCTACAGTGGACCAGTAGGCATTATCAAAGTGTAGTGGTCGTTGCTCGACATTTAAACAAAAGATTCACATTTTTCTGAAAAGTTAAAGCTTATATTCACTTCAACAGGATTCATATTTTTTAAAATAATATTTTATGAAAATGTATTGGTTTAAAAAAATTCTTTTAAATAAGAATTATTGAAACACAGCTGACGCAGTTACAATTAGACTTTAACACACAGACACGCGAGTCGATATCAATAAATCCCCCAAGCCACCCGCCAAATCGCCCATCCACCTATCGCTCTCCCCATCCATCTAACCACTGACCACCTATCCATCCATCCATCCATCCATCCATTCATCCATCCATCCATCCATCCATTCATCCATCCATCCATCCATCAATTCGTCCGTCCGTCCGTCTGTCTGTCCGTCCATCCGTCCGTCCGTCCATCCATCCTTCCATCCATCCATCCATCAATCCGTCCGTCCGTCCGTCCGTCCGTCCGTCCGTCCGTCCATCCATCCATCCATCCATCCATCCATCCATCCATCCATCCATCCATCCATCCATCCATCTATCTATCTATCTATCTATCTATCTATCTATCTATCTATCTATCTATCTATCTATCTATCTATCTATCTATCTATCTATCTATCTATCTATCTATCTATCTATCTATCTATCTATCTATCTATCTATCTATCTATCTATCTATCTATCTATCTATCTATCTAATCTTAATCTAACTATCTATTCAGTGTTCACCTCTGTGCTCAGCATTCCCAGAGGTGTTTGTCAAGTGTGTCTTCTTTGGAGCGGGTCTCCAGAGAGCGACGATGCGAGCCCACAACTCCAACATTCTCTTGACTTGCTTGTTTACAAGTGGTGTGAAGCTAGCAGCTTCCGTTCAGCACCAGCATCCATTTGTGCGCAACATGATTCACCACAGACATTTAGTGTTTACCATGGTGTTTACGGTGTTTACCTCATAACTAAATTAATTTCCATTATCTCTATACTTATAAGACGCATTTGTTGTCTGTCTGTTCCCTTATAACTCATGATCCAGAAAACCAAATAACGTGAAATTTGTTACACATACACATAATTACATGGGAAAGGTTATAGGACATGTTTCGTTTCATCTCGATGGGTAGTTTAATTGTAATTAATTATTTTAGTATTTTACTATATTAAAGTAATCTCGACGGCGCCATAGATAAAATTCCTCTGTGACGTCATTTCCCAATGATACATTTTTAAAAGAGGGGTTACTCCCGGAAACTCCAATTGTAAACATGATGAAATCAATAGTCATATCTATTTACCTATCGTTTTATGTATTCGGAAGATTAAAATTAAAGGTGCACTTTAATAAAATCGAAATACGTTAATTAAAATGTTTCTGTGACATTATTAACATTATTTATTATCTCAATGGGTAGTTTAATTGTAATTAATTATTTTAGTATTTTGCGGGTGTTTTAAATGTTATTGCATTCAAATTGTATCAATGCACAGGGAATCCCCTGTATTCGCGCACCAAGTGACGGAGAAGAAAGGGTTAGGGACGGGAAAAAAAATAAAATATTGTTTTTTTTTTTTTTTCATGCTGCAATTACCCGGCTTTGGCCGGGATTAAAATAAGGTTTTCTGTTTATTTAAGAAGCGTAATTTAACGTTTAATTGTACAGAGAGAGGGAGGGGGGAGAGAGATAAAGAGAGAGGTGGGGCAGGGAGGGAGAGGGAAGGAGGGGGCAGGGAGGGGGAGAGAAGGAGGGAGGGGGGAGAGGGAGGGTTGGAGAGAGAGGGAGGGAGAAAGGGAGGGAAGGAAAGAGAAAGGAAGGGGGGAGTAGGGAGGGAGATAGAGGGGAGGGAGGGAGATAGAGGGGAGGGAGGGAGAGATAAAGAGAGAGAGGGAAGGGAGGGAGAGGAAATGAGGGAGGGAGGGGGAGGGAGAGAGAGGGAGACGGGAGAGAGAAAGGAGGGAGGGAGAGAAAGGGGAGGGAAGGAGAGAGGGAGATGGGAGAGTTAGGGAGGAAGGAGAGGGAGGGATAAAGGGAGGGAAGGAGAGAGGGAGATGGGAGAGTTAGGGAGGAAGGAGAGGGAGGGATAAAGGGAGGGAGGGAAAGAGAAATGGATAGAGGGGGTAGGAAGGGAGAGAGAGGGGAGGGAGGGAGAGAGGAAGGGAGAGAGGGGGGTAGGGAGAAAACAAAAAACTTTTTTTTAAACCCGGGCAAAGCCGGGTACTTGCAATTAGTATTTGTATACTCGAGGGAACCTCATGAGCACGACACTGGACCAGTCGCGCCATTTTTAAATATTTGCCGAGTTGGTGCAAGTAGCCTGCGACCAGTCCTTGAATGGCTTTTTCAACGTATTCCTATGAAGAATGGGGGTCAGAGTTTTATTGCTATATTTTATCTTAATCATTTATCATTTTATCTTAATCATTTATTTTATAATGCATAAATACATTAATAAAAGTACTTTCCATATTCGCAAATGAATGATTAATTTTAAGTAAAGTATATTTTTCTAAGATTATTTTGAATACGAAGAAAATATTAGTAAAGGGAAATAAATAAAGATACAAGGGAACAAAACATTGAAGGGGTTGCTTTCCTTTTGCTGCCGTTCTAAAAGACATTATTGCATTTTAGCAGTTGTTCTCAAAGTGTAGATCGAAACCGCAATGGTGGCTCGTTAATTTGTGGTGGTTCGCTAATTTGTGGTGGTTCGCTAATTTGTGGTGGTTCGCTAATTTGTGGTGATTCGCTAATTTGTGGTTGTTCGCTAATTTGTGGCGGTTCGCTAATTTGTGGTGGTTCGCTAATTTGTGGTGGTTCGCTAATGTGTGGGGGTTCGCTAATTTGTGGTGGTTCGCTAATTTGTGGTGGTTCGCTAATTTGTGGTGGTTCGCTAATTTGTGGTGGTTCGCTAATTTGTGGTGGTTCGCTAATTTGTGGGGGTTCGCTAATTTGTGGGGGTTCGCTAATGTGTGGTGGTTCGCTAATGTGTGGTGGTTCGCTAATTTGTGGTGGTTCGCTAATTTGTGGCGGTTCGCTAATTTGTGGTGGTTCGCTAATTTGTGGTGGTTCGCTAATGTTTGGGGGTTCGCTAATTTGTGGTGGTTCGCTAATTTGTGGTGGGTCGCTAATGTGTGGTGGTTCGCTAATTTGTGGTGGTTCGCTAATGTGTTGTGGTTCGCTAATGTGTGGTGGTTTGCTAATGTGTGGTGGTTCGCTAATTTGTGGTGGGTCGCTAATTTGTGGTGTGTCGCTAATGTGTGTTGGTTCGCTAATTTGTGGCGGATCGCTAATTTGTGGCGGTTCGCTAATTTGTGGCGGTTCGCTAATTTGTGTCGGTTCGCTAATTTGTGGCGGTTCGCTAATGTGTGGTGGTTCGCTAATTTGTGGTTGTTCGCTAATTTGTGCTGGTTCGCTAATGTGTGGTGGTTCGCTAATTTGTGGTGGTTCGCTAATTTTGGTGGTTCGCTTATTTGTGGTGGGTCGCTAATTTGTGGTGGTTCGCTAATGTGTGGTGGTTCGCTAATTTGTGGTGGTTCGCTAATTTTGGTGGTTCGCTTATTTGTGGTGGGTCGCTAATTTGTGGTGGTTCGCTAATGTGTGGTGGTTCGCTAATGTGTGGTGGTTCGCTAATGTGTGGTGGTTCGCTAATTTGTGGGGGTTCGCTAATTTGTGGGGGTTCGCTATTTTGTGGGGGTTCGCTAATTTGTGGGGGTTCGCTAATTTGTGGTGGGTCGCTAATGTGTGGTGGGTCGCTAATGTGTGGTGGTTCGCTAATTTGTGGTGGGTCGCTAATGTGTGGTGGTTCGCTAATTTGTGGTGGGTCGCTAATGTGTGGTGGTTCGCTAATTTGTGGTGGTTTGCTAATTTGTGGTGGTTCGCTAATTTGTGGGGGTTCGCTAATGTGTGGTGGTTCGCTAATTTGTGGTGGTTCGCTAATTTGTGGTTGTTCGCTAATGTTTGGGGGTTCGCTAATTTGTGGTGGTTCGCTAATTTGTGGTGGGTCGCTAATGTGTGGTGGTTCGCTAATTTGTGGTGGTTCGCTAATGTGTTGTGGTTCGCTAATGTGTGGTGGTTTGCTAATGTGTGGTGGTTCGCTAATTTGTGG
Source organism: Bulinus truncatus (assembly GCA_021962125.1). Taxonomy (NCBI): domain Eukaryota; kingdom Metazoa; phylum Mollusca; class Gastropoda; family Planorbidae; genus Bulinus; species Bulinus truncatus. The sequence continues at coordinate 3,713,436 of JAGDYQ010000073.1, forward strand.
TGGGTCGCTAATTTGTGGTGTGTCGCTAATGTGTGTTGGTTCGCTAATTTGTGGCGGATCGCTAATTTGTGGCGGTTCGCTAATTTGTGGCGGTTCGCTAATTTGTGGCGGTTCGCTAATGTGTGGTGGTTCGCTAATTTGTGGTTGTTCGCTAATTTGTGGTTGTTCGCTAATTTGTGGTGGTTCGCTAATGTGTGGTGGTTCGCTAATTTGTGGTGGTTCGCTAATTTTGGTGGTTCGCTTATTTGTGGTGGGTCGCTAATTTGTGGTGGTTCGGTAATGTGTGGTGGTTCGGTAATGTGTGGTGGTTCGCTAATGTGTGGTGGTTCGCTAATTTGTGGGGGTTCGCTAATTTGTGGGGGTTCGCTATTTTGTGGGGGTTCGCTAATTTGTATGGGTTCGCTAATTTGTGGTGGGTCGCTAATGTGTGGTGGGTCGCTAATGTGTGGTGGTTCGCTAATTTGTGGTGGGTCGCTAATGTGTGGTGGTTCGCTAATTTGTGGTGGTTCGCTAATTTGTGGCGGTTCGCTAATTTGTGGTGGGTCGCTAATGTGTGGTGGTTCGCTAATTTGTGGTGGGTCGCTAATGTGTGGTGGTTCGCTAATTTGTGGTGGTTCGCTAATTTGTGGCGGTTCGGTAATTTGTGGTGGGTCGCTAATTTGTGGTGGGTCGCTAATTTGAGGCGGTTCGCTAATGTGTGGTGGTTCGCTAATGTGTGGTGGTTCGCTAATTTGTGGTGGTTAGCTAATGTGTGGTGGTTCGCTAATGTGTGGGGGTTCGCTAATTTGTGGTGGTTCGCTAATTTGTGGTGGTTCGCTAATTTGTGGTGGGTCGCTAATGTGTGGTGGGCCGCTAATTTGTGGTGGGTCGCTAATTTGTGGTGGGTCGCTAATTTGTGGTGGGTTGCCAAAGATGTTAATAATTTCATAAGATATAGAATAATTTTTTCAGCTCCTTTTTTCTTTTATCTCTATTTTTCTCTCTGAACAGCTGGATCGCACAAATCAGATTTAGTCTACTTAGTGGGGTTCGAGTCAATAAAGGTTTGCGAACCACTTCCTTAACATGAGAAAGAGTTAAACCAATCGTACGTAACTAAACGATTGCACTCAGTAACCTGAAATAGTTTAGCCCCGTTCATTTCCCTATACAGTGGTTTAACTTTCGACCGGATCCACGTCTGTGACTTGGTGGCGATGTGGCTGAGAGCCGACTTTTCTTGCTGAAGGTTACGGGTTCAAATCCCAGTGAGCGCAGTTACCAACCCATGTCTTCAGTTATAACCCAATTGCCACGTCACATCCGGCTATGGTTGTGATGACTACGGGAACTGTCTTATGTTTGTGGTGACTAGACGGCACTACGGGAACAGTCTTATGTTTGTGGTGACTAAACGGCACTACGGGAACTGTCTTATGTTTGTGGTGACTAGAAGGCACTACGGGAACAGTCTTATGTTTGTGGTGACTAGACGGCACTACGGGAACTGTCTTATGTTTGTGGTGACTAGACGGCACTACGGGAACAGTCTTATGTTTGTGGTGACTAGACGGCACTACGGGAACTGTCTTATGTTTGTGGTGACTAGAAGGCACTACGGGAACATTCTGATAAGTGGTTTATATGAAAAAGAAAAAAAGAGATTTAATAAATAGAATACGTAATCCTCTCCTCACCCCCGTGGAGGTGTGCCCTTAGTTTACGTCACACAATCAGAATGACTTGTCAAATACAAATAAAATGCTCATGAAATATGTCTCTTTGTTTTCTTTTTTTTATTCAAATTTTTTCATAAATCTTTTATTTATTATTTCTTGCTAATAAATGAAATTGTTCTATAATGTAAAATGATACAATGCAAACATTTCAAGACAAATTGTTTATCTTATGTCCAGGTAAATATTGTCCAGCCAGTCAACATTGGCCCACCCCTCACCGCTGACCGTAAACTAATTAGAAACTGGTGGAGAATGTAGGACAAAGTCCTGTTAATGCGATACTGTGGCCATTCAGCTTCCAGACTTGACCATCAAGGTCATCTGGCTGATGGTCAGCTTTGACTCTTTTCTTCACGGTTCTCGGTGGATTGATTAAATTTAAAATCGTGAGTAGCAATGTGGTAGTTTTAATCTAGGGGTCACCCTGACCTACCCAGAGTGTGTGTGTGAGAGAGAGAGAGAGAGAGAGAGAGAGAGAGAGAGAGAGAGAGAGAGAGTATACTTACACACAGACACTATTTACATTATACTCACAAAGACATGCATGCAAATACACCCAAGTTTATACCCATAAAAAAAGACACACGCATATAAATACACACAAGTTTATACTCACCGGGAGTTTCTACACGAGTTCATACAAGGACACACTATGTACATTGTACAGTATACTCACACACAAAGACACCATTTACATTATACTCACAATTAAAGACACACGCATATAAATACACACAAGTATTTTACTCACCGGGAGTTTCTACACGAGTTCATACAAGGACACACTATGTACATTGTACAGTATACTCACACACAAAGACACCATTTACATTATACTCACAATTAAAGACACACGCATATAAATACACACAAGTATTTTACTCACCGGGAGTTTCTACACGAGTTCATACAAGGACACACTATGTACATTGTACAGTATACTCACACACAAAGACACCATTTACATTATACTCACAATTAAAGACACACGCATATAAATACACACAAGTATTTACTCACCGGGAGTTTCAACACGAGTTTATATAAAGGGCCCTAGCCCATTAAGGCCCATATATAAAATGACTTCGTTATCCATGGAGCGTGTTATAAGAGGGGCGGAGTTGGTGGATATCATCATAGAGCCTACAGTCTCTAACATAAAGTGTAACTGTGTGGATTTCTACTCACACTAACTTTAAAATTATTTGCACACACACACACACCCACACAAACACACACACATTCTTGGGATGTAAGGCATCCAGGGACTCTCCTGTATACAGTCCATTGCACTACACCGCTCGGCCATCCAACAACCACTTCAAATATATGGTGTAATGAATAAACAATGAATTACGAAAAAAAAAACTTCGTCATGATAGATGAACACCCAATTGTAAAACTGAGTGATGGACTGTTTAAAAAAACGTTTCAGCCTTTGGAAATCTAGATAAAACTCTTTATAGTTACTTTGCTGGTTAAGTATTAGGAGATAAATATGATTCATTAATTTTTTCTCAATTAATTATTAGAAATAAAAAAAATGGCGTTGAAAATGGTGACTCAAAAACTAGGGGTGCATCGTATAATGTAAATTATACAGAATGCGCATTGTCAATTTATGAACACATTCCGAAAGTCGCCATGTTTGTTGTTATTAAAGTTATTGTGTATCGATATTTAGTTAAACTAATATCAAAAAAGGAAAATAAAAAAAAAATCGCTGCATTTTTTTAAAGTGGCTATTAGAGGAAGTTTAAATAGATATGCGCTTTCTGAGGAATGTCTATTGTGTGAGATCTAGTATATCTGGAGTGTATACTACTACTGTATTGTGTGAGATCTAGTATAACTGGAGTGTGTACTACTACTGTATTGTGTGAGATCTAGTATAACTGGAGTGTGTACTACTACTGTATTGTGTGAGATCTAGTATAACTGGAGTGTGTACTACTACTGTACTATTCGTCTGTGATTTTTATTGGTTGTCCTAAATAGATGCTACAACATTATTGAATTCCTTTTCACAAGCATATCAAAGTTTGGCATCAATACATCAACTTTCGGGAATAAAAGATCTAATATAGTGGGATCTATTGACAGGCATAAACAAGCTGTTTGCCGAGCAGCAATTATTTTAATATAGTGGGATCTATTGACAGGCATAAACAAGCTGTTTGCCGAGCAGCAATTATTTTAATATAGTGGGATCTATTGACAGGCATAAACAAGCTGTTTGCCGAGCAGCAATTATTTTAATATAGTGGGATCTATTGACAGACATAAACAAGCTGTTTGCCGAGCAGCAATTATTTTAATTTAGTGGGATCTATTGCTGTTTGCTGAGCAGCAATTATTTTAACTATATGAGCTTTCATTTAATATTCGATGCAGTTCAAGTTTTCTATTTAATTACATGTCTTAAATATTGTTTTATCAATACTATACATCAATTTTGACATTTAAATAAAAAATATAAGTCGATGTATCTAAGAAGTCGTTCGGGTTTGTTTACTGAGAAGAAAGAAAAAAAAAACAGTTTACATTACTACATTGATAAGACCAGCTCAGTGTCGATGACTAATTAACTAAAAACAGACAATTGCAAGTTTTAAAAAAATTCATTTCACATGGCGGCAGATATATTTCATTCGGTATTTTAGTCCAATGAAAACTCCGCTTATATTAAATCCTCGGTGTATGGCAAACGAAGCAAGATTTGGCCCATCTGCACTGATGGCAGAGTGGTTATCAACATTTTTACATGTTCGTCAGAAAAAAAAAAAGCTTTTAAAATGTTGAATATCAACTGAAATAATCAATATCTCCTAAAGTTCAAATTACGATATTGTTGTTACTCTAAAATATTTTTATCTTTGAATCAGGAGGGTAAATTGTTAGTTACAGGAACTAATAGACCGCTACATTATCAGATGTAATGAGGGTCCATGTGTTAGTTACAGGAACTAATAGACCGCTACATTATCAGATGTAATGAGGGTCCATGTGTTAGTTACAGGAACTAATAGACCGCTACATTATCAGATGTAATGAGGGTCCATATGTTAGTTACAGGAACTAATAGACCGCTACATTCTCAGACGTAATGAGGGTCCATGTGTTAGTTACAGGAACTAATAGACCGCTTATTATTCGCTGTAGGAAATTGCTGATTCCCGACATTTCTCCCTCCCCCTCACCCTCCCTTTCTTCCTTTTATAAGTCTTGATGTTCGTGAAAAAAATCAAGAGGACGTAACCCCATTACGTTAGACTCCCTACTATGCTTGTCTCCCCATTGAAAGGTGTTGAATGAGCCGGCATGAAAGAGTGAATCAAAAATCGATATGAAATCTCCCTAGTGTTTCAGTATACAACAAGCTGTGGTTGGTGTCTTATCTTTAAACGTCCACTGAATCACTCTATTACTTGATCGTCCAGTAAAGAAATAAAAAAAAAATGTTCTCAATAAACGGACCACTCACAGTACAGATGATGAGTTCAAGGAGAGAATGAGTAACATATGTCTGCAGGGCCGTTTTTATTGATAGGCAAACTAGGCAACATACTAGGGCCCACACTGCTAAAGAAGGCTCTTCCAGTATTAACTCATATAGTAAGTATATTGTATTAAGATGGTCCTGAATCTTCCAGTAGTAACTCCTATAGTGAATATATTGTATTAAGTGGGTCCTGAATCTTCCAGTAGTAACTCCTATAGTGAATATATTGTATTAAGTGGGTCCTGAATCTTCCAGTAGTAACTCCTATAGTGAATATATTGTATTAAGTGGGTCCTGAATCTACTTTTTCCCCCAAGCGCCCCCACACATAGGTTCTTCCTGTGTCCCCAAAGACCAGGGTTGTTAACAATACTAAAAAAAAATATTGGCAATACCAATACCAATACAATTTTAAAACCAGTATTGCAATACCAATACCAATACAATTTTAAAACCAGTATTGCAATACCAATGCCAATATTTATTTATTATTGCCAATACCAATACCAATATTTGGGTCATTCGATGAATTAAACGCAAATACGTAATTCATTGCTCTATATCACTTATATCGATAAACGATAACAACATTTTTGGCTAATTTAGATGATGTATTTTTAATCAAATTTTATTCAATAGTTAACACTTGCTTCATCAGTTTCCCTCAAAGCATCCAAATGTCTTTGACAACATAATTAACTACTATTAAATAAGTCGGCATACCTTAACGTCTTTTAGCAACAAGATTTTTAATATGTATGATGTACACATATTGTGAATGAATGAATGAATCAATGGATGGATGGATGAAGCAAATGACTGTCATAGAAAAGCAAATGATACTTAAACAGTTAAACATCACACTATAGTAAAAGCAGTCAGACCGAGTCAGTGGATTGCATTACATCTGGAAAACTAACGATGAATTCCAGTAGAGTTCACAGGGTAACGCCACCTAACTTGCAGTTACCACTTAGCCAGGCAAAGAAAAGTAACCATTTCAAAATGCGCACTGCTCAGTCGTGAACGAAGAGGGGAAAATATTCGTCCTCCTAATGCAGCGGTCGGGGAACTTTTTTAATCATTACCCCAAAATATTGTTTGTAAGTTGATATTACCCCACAGCAAATTAAAAATATATACTTTTTATTCACAAAAGTTTCATTTTTACTCCCAAAAATTTCATTTTTACCCCATTTGGGGTAATTTACCCCGGTTCCCCGACCGCTGTCCTAATGAAAACAGCCTTTCAAGCTCAACAGCAGCGCTTGAAGGAAGTCCTGTATTCAGGTATATTTATATTTTACGGACATGTGGATAGGCATCCAATGATGCAATACTGTCTGAAGTGTCTGCCAAGTAATTATTAATTTCTTGGTTCATATCAGTGATTGTGAAACGCGTCTCTTCAGTACTTCAATAAGATGCGAACGCTGCAAATCATCATCCATCCAGTCCAACTTGAATTTGGGATGTACAACGAATGCCAGCTGAGCATCAATGCTGTCAAACATGTTTACAAATCTTCTATCGATGGCATGCAAAAGACACGAAGCTAATGGAGAACAAACTACGAGCCGATCATTCTTTCCTTGATCAAGAAACACTTTTAACTGAGCCTTCGTCACGACAAGTGTTGGTAAAAGGAAACCAAGTCCAATGTCTTTTTTAGTTTCACCCTGCAAAATATATAGTGCACAGCAAACAGGCTTCATAACAGCAAAATACTCTTTAAGAAATGTTTTCTGTACAGGCTGTAGTCTTTTGATATCAAATTCATCACAAAGTTTGTCAACAACTTCCATGTCACTTACACAGAGAATGTTGTAAACTCTGGTGACAGCATCATACATTGAATTCCAGGTGTTACAAAAAAGCATACCAAGTGATCTGCCTGAAGATACTTTGCAAATAACAATAAAAACTCAAGAAAATTATTTTATGCAACCGGAAAAAAGCTTGGAAAGAATAGCAAATTCCATAGAAATCAATTTACTTAGAGTACTCACTGGTCAATACTCATTGCCATATATATCATATATGATTTCTATTATCATTCATTGCTCAGTCTCATTCAAAAATTGCTTGGCAATGTCACTCGAAAGATGGCGACACCAAAGAAAAATTTATTATATTCAGCTTTATTCACAACCAATGTTGTAGAGAACTTATTGAATATTGCTTTAAGTATTGGTTAAAAATCAATACCAATATCAAAAATAAGTATTGGCAATACCAATACCAATATCAAATTTCAAGAAGTATTGCAATATCGTACCAATACTTAAAAAAGTATTGGCAATACTGCCAATACCAATACAATATTGCAATATTAACAACCCTGCCAAAGACCTATGCACGGTTATATAGGTCGTGATGATCACTAGAAATTCTGATTTGAATTGACAGCTTTACAAATAAAGTACAATGGGACATATGTACAACGCGACGGTTTTTTGTTCAACATTTTGTCTTGGGGGTCTTTTTCATTTAATTTAACACAGTAACCATAAATGTCTCTGTCCAAATGGACAAAAATGTAATGCCAACATTAAAACTTAATTGTATACGAGCTTACCAACAGTAGTGTTGGAGGGGTAGAGCGGTTTGTGTTGCCGCACAGGGCGTCGAGCTGGGGGGGGGGTCGCCAAAATGGTAATCTGGAAAACAATGTTCAGCCTCTAGACCTGGGGTAGGCAATCTACGGCCCGTGGGTCAAGTACGGATCAAGTTAGGCGATTAGTTCATATAAAGTACACTTAATACATGTTAGTTCATATAAAGTACACTTAATACATGTTAGTTCATACAAAGTACACTTAATACATGTTAGTTCATATAAAGTACACTTAATACATGTTAGTTCATATAAAGTACACTTAATACATGTTAGTTCATATAAATTACATTTAATACATGTTAGTTCATATAAAGTACATTTAATACACATGTTAGTTCATATAAAGTACATTTAATACATGTTAGTTCATATAAAGTACATATAATACCTGTTAGTTCATATAAAGTACATTAAATACACATGTTAGTTCATATGAAGTACATATAATACAAAATGAAATAAATAAAACAAAGAAAAACTTTTTGCCCGTTAGTCTCATTGTACATAAAAAGGAGTGGTCGGACTTTCAACCCCGGACAGTTTGACCCCACGACACTTCGACCCTAGGACAGTTCGACCCCGGACTATTCAACCCCTGTCAACCTATTTTAAAAGTGTTTAAATCATTATTTCTGTGTATGTTTATTGATAACAGGCAAAAGATGACGGAAATCATCTTACACACTAATTAAACATGAAATATTTAGTAAAAAAATGTTATTTATTGTTTAAAATTTCTCACTTTTCAGATCAGTGGGTAGAGGGAGGCGTCAAAATAACTCGCTTAGGGCGCCTCTGTAGGTAGCTAAGGTTCCGCATATAAACTATCCAGTCAGCTCCAATTATAACAAAAACAACTCAACCATTACTGAAATTCAAATTTCTGCCTGACGATATATAAGGGCTATATTTAGAAGAATTAATTCAAATCTGGCCAACATGGTGTTAAAAATCTGACCAGAGTGGTATGATCTGTACTGGAGAATCTGGAAGGAGTTGAGTGTTGGCCACAAGATGGCGCGTCAACAAGCACAACACAACTCTATATTAGTTATCTGCTCACTCTCTGGATTCACTCTTTATCTTCTCCTCTCTCTCTCTCCTCTCCCTCTCGCGATCTCTCTGTGTCCTCTCACTAGAACAAATATGGACTTTAGCTAGTGGTCCTAAGTTCACTGTGACAAGTGACATATGCCACTTGCTGGCTGACATCAATGACATTTCTAGATCGAAGCGAGGGCATCGTTCGATCTGAAACAGAAACTTCTGGATTCTTTAATTAACAGGGAAGTACACTGGACGAGAGCTGCATGACCCAGTTTGACATCCATCTAGACACTTGTATCAAACTGATTTGTGATCACCCACGTTACATGTTATTTCTGTACATGCAAGGTACAAATTACTTGGTCTATATGAGGAACATCACATTTCAAACTTCACAGTTATAGTCATAAGTATTTTGCCAAAATCTGGTGAACTTTGTGATTGTATTATGACCATGTAATATGAACAGTCTGTTTAATTATGACTAACGAAGCACGTTTTACAAACAATATACTGTATTGCAGCTCCATTATTCAAAGACAATTAACCGTTTTACTATTCCTGTATATACATACCTTATCATGTTTTACTATTCCAGTATATACATACCTTATCATGTTTTACTATTCCAGTATATACATACCGCACAAATGATACAATACTGCATAAATATCAACTCAAATATCAATCTACAAAAGAGATGAAAGCTTTTGTCTTTAATTTCAGGAGCAGTTTATAAATAAACTGGTACAACACAGTTTAACAGAATATGCTTGAATATAATTGATTCATTCTTAGAATGAATTTTTTATGGTTTCTCTAGTGTATTTCTCCTGTATATACCTCAGTCGGTCAACAACGGTGTAGTTCCCCATGCACACTGACATACCTCAGACAGCTCTCATCAATGCAGATCCCCGTGCATACATGTTATAAAGAACATATTTAAGTGAGGCAGCGGCAGTATTTGTGGTGACGACTAGAGCCGCAGCCCTAGGTATAACGTTTTAGGGGAGGGGGGGGGAGGGGTTCCCAGGATAGAAGGGTTTTGAAACTATTTATAGCCTAAAGTATAGCCTAGGACCCGAACTTGAGATTCGCCTTATGACCCTTGCATTTAACCATATTGATTTCTTTAGAATATATATATATATATATACTAGCTGAACCTTGCAAAACCTTTGCATAGATTTATATCCCCTTAGGCTTGATCGGTAGGCTGGGTTATTTTTGGTTTCGGGCAGATCATGATTATATTTTAAACTGGAATACTGTTGTATTAATTCTTTACTTTTGATTTAACGCAGAATCCAAATCGCTATTATTTTATTAGATAACTATTTTGTTCTCTAGTTTCATCTGCTTATTACCTCTTCTTTCCTTTTGGTTTTTTTACTAGTCATCATGTAATGTATCATTATCACTAATCACAATTGGGTCATTCCATGTCAACTCAACCAGTAATGTTCACCCGACCCTCTCAGATCTTCCTGAAATTTTCAAAGTTGAGTGATTCCTGAAAATTTCAGGCCATTTGGTCAAAAACTTTCCGAGATATGATTTTTTAAAGTTTTAAGGGTAGTCGCGAATTCGCGTGACATTTACATTTTTGCGATATTTGAACGTGAATATGTCAAAAACTAAAAGAGGTATCAGGCTGAAATTCTCCATATTTACTCATTGTTTTATTTTGAGTTGAGTGATGTATTTATCTCAAGTGTAGCTTGCACACAGAATGCCCTAAAAAATTCCAAACATTGCACTTCAGCAGTTTTCATCAATATTTGACCCGGTACAGCCAAGAACCTATAAGACATGAAACGATGTTTGTTATACAATTAGTAAGTACCATTTATGTGTTTATTATTTTGATAGAGAATTCCTGTTAATCAATAATGGTGTACTCATGGTGGGCCCCTTTATGCATCATGGTCGTCCATTTTTGCACGCATTGCGTTCCCAGATGACATGTGGACAGTAATTCACACTTTTCATATTTTGCACACTTGTTAACCTTTGCAAGTACTAGCTATGGTCTTGGTACCAATTTACTCACAATTTAAACACATTATACACAATTCTTACCTGTATATTAAAACCTGTACATCAGCCTGTTTATCAACATGTCTATCAATATGTATATCAACATGTCTATCAACATGTATATCCACCTGTATATCAACATGTATATCAACATGTATATCAACATGTATACCAACATTTATATCACCATGTATATCAACATGTATATCTACATGTATATCCACATGTATATCAACATGTATATCCACCTGTATATCAACATGTATATCAACATGTATATCAACATGTATATCACCATGTATATCAACATGTATATCAACATATATCAACATGTATATCAACATATATACCAACATTTATATCACCATGTATATCAACATGTATATCAACATGTATATCAACATGTATATCAACATGTATATCAACATGTATACCAACATTTATATCACCATGTATATCAACATGTATATCAACATGTATATCCACCTGTATATCAACATGTATATCTACCTGTATATCAACATCTATATCAACATGTATATCACCATGTATATCAACATGTATATCAACATGTATATTAACATGTATATCCACCTGTATATCAACATGTATATCAACATGTATATCCACCTGTATATCAACATGTATATCAACATGTATATCCACCTGTATATCAACATGTCTATCAACATGTATATCAACATGTATATCAACATTATATCCACCTGTATATCAACATGTCTATCACCATGTATATCAACATGTATATCCACCTGTATATCAACATGTATATCAACTTGTATACCAACATTATATCAACATGTATATCAACATGTATATCAACATGCATATCACCATATATATCAACATTTATATCAACATTATATCAACATTTATATCAACATTTATATCACCATGTATATCACCATGTTATCTTATTTCGCTTATTTCCATCAACGAGTTTCTCGAAATCAACATTTGAGTTTTTTTTTAAAATTATCTTGCATCAAAATGTGTGACGTAAATTAATACTGTGACAAGGATTCTTTAAAGATGACAGTCATTTCGAACATCTACTTAACAACTTAAAATAAACATCTAAATAAATATCGATGCTGGACACTTCATAAGTTACATAATACACACCAAGTAAAGTTTTTGCCTTAATCTCTTGAGAGCAGATGAAGTGCAGAATTTATTTTCTTCTATAGCCGAGGCATATTAAGTGATTCTGTGGTCTATCGCTATGTCCAGCCACATCCATATCCCCAACTTAAGTCAAGTGCCCATTTAAAGCTGGGTGGACTTGGGACATTCAGCCAGTTTTCACAATGACCTGGTCAAATTCCCAATACAGTATATATCAATTATTTGTTTGACGTAGTTTGTAATACATTCTATTACTGTTACACTCCATATTACATGTGAAATCATTTGATGGTATACTTCATTTAATAATGACTGATTGTCACAGGGTATTTCCTATGACAGTGCACTAAATGAATGGTTATGTTGAACGGAAGAAAGAGGAGGTGCGATTTAGAGACTGTTGTGTTAGTAAAATGAAAGAATACATTAATTTTAATAATCTCTCTTATTGTGTTGGAATTAATCTATAAGTATATTGTGACATCTGGGGGCTCGTCCAAACTGGGCTGTGTATGAAGGTCGCACAGGTACGTCACACGTGTACTTTTGTTATTAACATGGATCCCAAATCTCAAGATGATTTGTTTGAATTGTACCGTCAAAAAGGGGTCTCATTAGAACTACAAGGTGAGAAGTTAAGTGGATTTATTGAAAATGCAATGGCGCGAGATGAAAGAGCGAAGGAGCGAGAGAGGCAATTAAGAATGTTGGAAATTGAACTAGAAAAGGAAAAACTGCGAGTAGGTAGAGAAGATATCAAGAGCGAACAGAAGGCAACATATGCAGACACGTTGAGGCCGAAACTTCAGAATTTTAATGAACAGGTGGACCTGATGGATGCATACCTGCAACGATTCAGAATTCATGCAGAAAGCGCTGGTTGGCCAAAGAAAGAATGGGGCAAATTTCTATATAATTTACTCTCAGGAAAGGCCCTTTAAGCATGCATGTCCTTCACCATGTCTGACCTGGAGGACTATGATAGGATGTGCGAAGTCTTGCTTGCCAGGTTTGGACTGACGGAAGAGGGCAACCGCAGGAAATTCCATGAAGCTACACCTCAGCCAGGGGACACGTTCCACCAGTATATGGACCAAGTACAGCTGTATTTTGACAGGTGGGTGCATCTATCTGGGGCCGAGCTAACTTATACAGCACTTCGAGATCTTGTGCTACGAGACAAGATTTACCAGTCATGTGATTCTGTGCTGGTGGCGTTTCTCAAAGAACGTAAGCCGACCAGTTTGGCAGTGGCAGTAGAACTTTGTCAGCAATATGCAACGGCTCACCCAGAGAGGAGCATGCAAGAACGGTGGCGGGTGTGTCCAGGAATAGAGTGGCAACCAGTGGTCGAGAGACCGTGATCTGTTTTAATTGTGGGAAGGCTGGTCACATGAGAGCCAGCTGCAACCTGGAACAGAAGGATTCTAAATGCAGTTACTGCCGTAGATGGGGTCATAGTGCACGGCAGTGTAGGACTGCTAATCGAGCCGCAGTGGGTATGGAGGTGAGTGCCGGAGGAAGACAGGATGTCGTAGAAGCATATCAACCGAGTCAGAACGTTCCACCGGACCACCGCATTGACTATGCAGGGTCACTGAAATGTCGTCGGGGAAAATTAGAGCTTTATCCTAGACTAGTCGGCGATCAGAAGGTTAGAGTTCTACGGGACACAGGCTGCACCACAGCAGGCGTAAGACGTTGCTTTATGCTAACGGGAAGGACCCTATCATGTATGACTTTTGGGGGGAACATTGAAACGTACCCAACTGCCGTCATACAAGTTACGACCCCATTCTACTCTGAAGAATTAGAGGCCTGTGTGTTGGAGAATGCAACCGCTGATTTGATAATAGGGAACATAAGGGGTGTGCAACAACCCACTTTAGCTGGTTTACAGTTGTGGCAACAACATCATGCAGTTGATAGCTAGGCAGGGGCAGCGATGACCCGACCTTTAAAGAAACGAGAAGAGGGAAATGCAGTAGGAAACAACCGAGACATTATGAAGGCGATGTCATGTCAAACAGAAGTCGGGCATGGGAAGGAGATGTCATGTCAGACTGAGGTCAGGCATAGGAAGGAGATGTCATGTCAGACAGAGGTCAGGAAGATGAAGGAGGCGGCATGTCAGACAGAGGCCATGCAGATGGAGATGTCATATCAGACAGAGGGTATACAGATGACGAATGTGGAATGTCAGGGGAGGTCAGGCAGAATGTTGAGGCGACCTGTCAAACGGATTATACGATAGAGTAAGGCAGTACAACAGAAGGTGGAGAAAATACAGAAGGTGAAGGATGATAAAGATTGTTGTCATGACGACACCGTAAAGATAAAGAAACATTCCGTTGACTACTAAACGCAGGAGAACGTTGAGACAACGTTGGACGTTAAGACTATGCAGAACGTTGAGGCAGCAGGTCAGACTTACGTGCAGGTACTCAGGGCTAACAGTGCAAATGATTCAGGACTTATGTATTACGAGACGTGTGGGATATTCAACGCCAGAGTAACCGATGGGTGTTGCTACCACCAGACTTCACAGTTATTGTGGGGGTGCTACCTGGGACCAGGTGGTGGAAACGTTATCTAAACAACCGAGAGATGACAGAACCGGCTTCAAGGACAGATGTGTTTGGAAGGCAGACGACGGCAGCCCTAAAGACACCTACTTAGTGATTGAGTAGACATAACTATTGTTATGTTATTTGAATTTATTGTAATTTTTTTCGTTATAATATATGTATTCGATGTCATGTTACCATAATTGCCATTATTTGGTCATTTTGTTAGTAATGAATATTACTAATTAGGACATTCGGTTGGATAGGATACATTTTAAATTATATATTGTGATTATTTGGCATTTTATTAATACTTACACTCAATGTAATACATTTTGGTTGTTAACATTGTGTATAGTAGATTAATGTTTTCACTGTGTGTTACTGTTGTGATGGTGGTTTGTTGGGTTTCATGGCCACATCAGGATTGGGTACCTGGGTTTATTTTTGTTCTTGATGATGTTATTGATTGTATTTGGTTATTCTTTTTTATAAGTAGGGGTATCGTTAAAAAAAAAAAAATTAGCATTGTTTCTGTCAAGGTGGAGGGTATGTCACAGGGTATTTCCTATGACAGTGCACTAAATGAATGGTTATGTTGAACGGAAGAAAGAGGAGGTGCGATTTAGAGACTGTTGTGGTAGTAAAATGAAAGAATACATTAATTTTAATAATCTCTCTTATTGTGTTGGAATTAGTCTATAAGTATATTGTGACACTGATGTATCATTGAAAAGTCTACTTTGGACTGTTTTCCGCCCCATCTTGTAATTTCCTGAATCACTGACTAGATACTTTTCAATGTCAATACATTTTTCTTTAAGTGTGACCTCAGTTCTAATTTCCTAGTCCAGTCGGTTATTTTTTTTTCTTCCGAGTTTGACCTCATTTTTACCACCTCTGCTGGGTATTTCGATCTTCACTTTATATTTCCACGTTGATCTCGTTGATCTTTACCTGTCTATCTATCTATCTATCTATCTATCTATCTATCTATCTATCTATCTATCTATCTATCTATCTATCTATCTATCTATCTATCTATCTATCTATCTATCTATCTATCTATCTATCTATCTATCTATCTATCTATCTATCTATCTATCTGTATGTCTGCCTGTTTGATAATTTTTATAAAATTTTGTATGAAAGTACATCTTAAAAAACATTGTTCTATTAACTAGGATATTTGGCTAACCTAAACTAAGTTTTATTATATGTTATTTCAAGTCTGTGCAGCAGTGTAGAGTTGTAAATAAAATTTTATTTGAAACTAATTGAGACATAGTCAACATCTTTTAACCAGCCATAAGGAACTGAACTGACACAAATTGTCACACAAATTGAACTAGCCCCCAAAAGACTTTATAACTTCTTTACTGAGCCAAATCTATTTCTTTTTAAAATTTCAATGTATAATATACTTTAATTAAAGATATAAACCAAACACAGTTCATTAAATTAAAAAAAGATTCGTCCTGTGCAATGTGAAGATGGTAGACATTACACTTGTTGGTCCATATTGTACATCTACTTCAGTAAATAAGACTTATTGGTCCAGATTGTACATCTACTTCAGTCATTAAGACTTATTGGTCCAGATTGTACATCTACTTGAGTCATTAACACGTATTGGTCCAGATTGTACATCTACTTCAGTCATTAACACGTATTGGTCCAAATTGTACATCTACTTCAGTCATTAACACTTATTGGTCCAGATTATTGTACATCTCATTCAGTCATTAACACTTATTGGTCCAGATTGTACATCTACTTCAGTCATTAACACTTATTGGTCCAGATTGTACATCTACTTCAGTCATTAACACGTATTGGTCCAGATTGTACATCTTCTTCAGTCATTAACACTTATTGGTCCAGATTGTACATCTACTTCAGTCAATAACACTTATTGGTCCAGATTGTACATCTACTTCAGTCATTAACACTTATTGGTCCAGATTGTACATCTACTTCAGTCATTAACACGTATTGGTCCAGATTGTACATCTACTTCAGTCATTACACTTATTGGTCCAGATTGTACATCTACTTGAGTCATTAACATTTATTGGTCCAAATTGCACATCTACTTCCGTCATTAACACTTATTGGTCCAGATTGTACATCTACTTGAGTCATTAACACTTATTGGTCCAGATTGTACATCTCCTTCAGTCATTAACACTTATTGGTCCAAATTGCACATCTACTTCCGTCATTAACACTTATTGGTCCAGATTGTACATCTACTTCAGTCATTAACACGTATTGGTCCAGATTGTACATCTACTTCAGTCATTACACTTATTGGTCCAGATTGTACATCTACTTGAGTCATTAACACTTATTGGTCCAAATTGCACATCTACTTCCGTCATTAACACTTATTGGTCCAGATTGTACATCTACTTCAGTCATTAACACTTATTGGTCCAGATTGTACATCTCCTTCAGTAATTAACACTTATTGGTCCAAATTGCACATCTACTTCCGTCATTAACACTTATTGGTCCAGATTGTACATCTACTTCAGTCATTAACACATATTGGTCCAGATTGTACATCTACTTCAGTCATTAACACTTATTGGTCCAGATTGTACATCTACTTCAGTCATTAACACATATTGGTCCAGATTGTACATCTACTTCAGTCATTAACACTTATTGGTCCAGATTGTACATCTCCTTCAGTAATTAACACTTATTGGTCCAAATTGCACATCTACTTCCGTCATTAACACTTATTGGTCCAGATTGTACATCTACTTCAGTCATTAACACTTATTGGTCCAGATTGTACATCTACTTCAGTCATTAACACATATTGGTCCAGATTGTACATCTACTTCAGTCATTAACACTTATTGGTCCAGATTGTACACCTACTTGAGTCATTAACACGTATTGGTCCAAATTACACATCTACTTCCGTCATTAACACTTATTGGACCAAATTGCACATCTACTTCCGTCATTAACACTTATTGGTCCAGATTGTACATCTACTTCAGTCATTACACTTATTGGTCCAGATTGTACATCTACTTCAGTCATTAACACTTATTGGTCCAGATTGTACATCTACTTAAGTCATTAACACTTATTGGTCCAGATTGTACATCTACTTCAGTCATTACACTTATTGGTCCAGATTGTACATCTACTTCAGTCATTACACTTATTGGTCCAGATTGTACATCTACTTGAGTCATTAACATTTATTGGTCCAAATTGCACATCTACTTCCGTCATTAACACTTATTGGTCCAGATTGTACATTTACTTCAGTCATTAACACTTATTGGTCCAGATTGTACATCTCCTTCAGTCATTAACACTTATTGGTCCAAATTGCACATCTACTTCCGTCATTAACACTTATTGGTCCAGATTGTACATCTACTTCCGTCATTAACACTTATTGGTCCAGATTGTACATCTACTGCAGTCATTATAAAAAACCGTTCCGTCATTAATCACCTGACGTGCCAGACGTCATCAAACATACTTCATAAAAATCAGATATGAGCCATCCCGGTGACTTCCTGATGGCGGGAGCCTGAATTAACCTGCCTCCACATGTCTCTGCAGCCTGTATCTGCCTGTCAGCAGGGTGCATCCTGCTTAACCCCCTCTCCAGGCAGATTTTTTTTTCAATATTTTTCGAAAGTTTATTTTTTTTTGTAACCCCGGTAATTATCAGGTCTCTGAAACCTTCAAACAACGAACTGGAATAACGAAAAACACAGTCGCGGCATCACACACGCAGGCGTACACACTCTTACACAAAGAAGGCATGTCAGATTCTATTCATCTTTCTCCTTCTCTCCCCCACCCCCTCCTCAATTCGTCTCGCCCCCTCCCTCCCCCCTCTCTCTCTCTGATGACGTCCCATTGTTAGCCTCATGTCTTTGTTTTATTGATTTATTTATATAATCGACTAATTAAAATTCCAAGCTTTCATAGTTTTCAAGTCTTAACGGAACCCTTCCCAGAGCTCCAGAGCTCAAAATGTTATTTTTAGACCAAGAAACTGTTGATTGTTTTGTTGAGGATGATAAACGGTCATTTCTATTGAATGGAAATATTCAATTTAGGCGTTAGTGCAACAGGCATACATCAAATTTTTTTTTCAATAAAGCGGATATATACATATATATATAAGCATGATGTATGATTTTATTTCCAAACATATGAATATATGGTTAGGAAGTTATATAGTTGATGGTAAAGAATATAAGTATCATTAAAAACATTATTTAAGCTTAAGTTGACTAGTGATGTTAGCGAATATGACTTTGATCAATATTTACAAAACAACTAATTCCCTTATATATTTATAAAATGTGGTTCGCAAAAATAGAACAAGTTTCTCAGTAGGTCGCCAAATACAGTGGCGTAGCGAGCTTAACTCGCGCCCAGGGCACAATACATTTTAGCGCCCAACCCCTCCCCCATTCGAAAACCATATAATATTATATGTTTTGAGGACCATTTGGCGCCCCTTTTATGAGTAGCGCCCGGGTCATGATGCCCGCTTTGCTCCCCGCGCTACGCCACTGCGCCAATAACAAAATTTTATTGCCACTAGTAAGTACTATATTTTTTAGTCAACGCTTATACTATTTTATAAGTTTTTTTTTGGTCTAAATATTTCTTTAAAAATGACGGCTCCATGAAAATGTCTTGATCTTAGAAATACTTGCACTGCTGTCAGTCCTTGGTAATTCGTCTGTTCAAGGGCCATCACCAGGGAAACATCAACACATAGCAGTTATCGTTCTTGAAATCTTGCCAAAATGCACGTAAAATGTGGGCTAAGCTAATGTTCCGGTTTGGCTGAATAAGGGATCTACAATTATTTGAACTTTATGGTAATGAGCAAGGTCAATAAGTATGGCAGTCAAATCGTTAATATCTATCTATCTATCTATCTATCTATCTATCTATCTATCTATCTATCTATCTATCTATCTATCTATCTATCTATCTATCTATCTATCTATCTATCCTTCCAACCATCAATCAATTCATTTAAAATGACAACATAGTTTAAGACAGTGTGCATCCCTTTAAACTAAATTGCGTTTGAAATCTCTAGGTTATTTAAAAAAAAAATTTCCTTCTTGAGAAATGATTGATAATAATTGTCTGCATAACATGCTGCCTATTCCCTTGACATTTGACCTATATAATGTTGTCAGTGTCACCGTAACCAGAGAACATTTTGTGTGTGTGTGCGTTAAACCGCCACAAACTAACAGGACATGCATTTAATGCTGGGTGGACTTGTGGGACGACTTTGAAACACATTTCACCTGGAAAAATTCCCATGGTTCTCACCGAGGATCGAACCCAGGACTCTCAGGTCGACAGTCGAGTGTCTACACCACTCAACCCTTACAATATATACTTTGTATTTGATAAACGTTCCCTTGATTTAGCGGTTATTGTTAGATTTGATCAGTTTGCCATAATGGGATATAGAGTACTAGCTGTACCCTGCAAAAACCTATGCATAGAGTTATATTCCCTAAGTTTGATCAGCAGGCTAGGTTATTTTTGGTTTCGGACAGATCCGATTTTTTCATGATTTTTATTACTATTGTTTACGTTTGACGATTTTAAACTGGAATACTGTTTTATTAATTCTTTACTTTCGATTGAACGCAGAACCCACACCGCTATTTTTTTATACAGATTCTATGTATGGAGCATTCAAGGCAAGGGGAAAAACTCTCCCCGGGAGAGAACCCGTGCGAAGAATATGTCCCGCGAAGCTCAAACAAATGATAATAAAAGAACAGGAAGAAGTAATCAATCAATAAGAAATATTTTTATTCAATACAATCTCTATGAGAACTGAAATACAATGAACATTTTTTTTCATAATTGTTTTATAAAAAATAAAAATTTCAACAGAATAAAATCATATTTCATAGTTAAATGTTTACATCCACAAAAATTCTGGACAAAACATGTTAATGTGTTTGAATAGTGTCTATATATGTATTTAAAATAAAATGTATTCGAAAACATTTCGACTTTTGAAAGAAAGCCGTCATAAAATACATAATTCAATGTCACAATTAGTGATTATAGTAGACTGTAAGATTGTTTCTAAAACATTTAAAATGCATAAGAAATATTGAATAAGTTACCAACATTAAATGAAAGGGGTTGTGTCAATATCCAACGAAAGTCACTAAGAGACACTGAGTATGTCTATTTGTGTCGTCACTAAGAGACACTGAGTATGTCTATTTGTGTCGTCACTAAGAGACACTGAGTATGTCTATTTGTGTCGTCACTAAGAGACACTAAGTATGTCTATCTGTGTCAGTCACTAAGAGACACTAAGTATGTCTATCTGTGTCAGTCACTAAGAGACACTGAGTATGTCTATTTGTGTCGTCACTAAGAGACACTAAGTAAGTCTATTCATGTCGTCACTAAGAGACACTAAGTATGTCTATCTGTGTCAGTCACTAAGAGACACTGAGTATGTCTATTCGTGTCGTCACTAAGAGACACTAAGTATGTCTATTTGTGTCAGTCTTTTCTCTATCTACTGTCCTGCAATCTATTGAATGTTTACAAAATGGAGAGCTGGTTGGTTACTTTAACTAAACGTCATGCACTGGAGTGACCGTGACCTCAATCAGTCAGGATGGTCAGGCTCGTTTATCAAAACGTCAAGGACTCAACTAGCGCCACTTTCAGTACAAATATTCCACACGGTCCTGCAGCCGTCTCGGACATACCCTTAAGAGGCGCCCTGCCCAGAAGTTTCCACTTAAGCTAAGGGCATAGTTGTGTACCAAAGTGGTACTATTTCATAGGCGGCGCTCACATAAGCTAAATGACATATATTTTGAGAAATTCAGTGTCCACTCACTGTGCCTTATATCCATAGAGTGTCAACGAAACGGCAAAACAATATTATTGTAAATATTGATTGGTACAATTCTGATGATATTATATTAACTTAATGCTCTAATGCAGTGGTTCTAAAAAAAAACTTAACCTGCTCGGCGACCCACCATAAAAAAATATTTCGTTTTCGCGACTCTGTTATCTACAAAGTAAACAACCAGCTATAATAGAAATGTAATAAAATCTTCATTAATTGTATAAACATATTTCACTTTTTATTTACTGTGGTGATTTATAAAGTTTTTATAGAAATTTAATTTTGTATTTATAGATTGTCGATCCTTTAATTATAAATTCATTTATCTTTCTCCCACTTTGAGAATTGCTGCTTTTATGATTGTCTGATAGATTTAGAAATGTACAAAAAGAAATACGCCGATTTTCAGGGTACAATTTTGAATTTTTATTAAACTTTATTCACTTCTGCATCAATTAATACCATATTATTGTTGTAAAATACTCTGACTTTGAAGAAACGTGCTTATTGGTTTGATGTCTGCCTAATTTTAACTCTGTTTTTACGACGCCATTTTAGTCGGCAGGCAACACGTAATCTCTACAGGGTAGCAAACAATTCTGATGTTGGGAAAATTTTTTTTTACAAAATAGAAAAACAAAATTTAGCCCTAAAAATCAACTTATAGGTCGGAAATCGGACAATCTTTATTAAACAAATAATTTTTTTATAATTAATTTTTTGTAAACAAAAAGTGCACCATATATATATATATATATATTTTAAAATTAGGAACCCACCCCTCTAATGTTTAAGTGCACCCACTCAGGAAACTAGTGACGGCTCTGATGAGAAACAATGATTGAATGATATTCACTCTCAATGGGGAACCCAAAAGATGTGAAATTATGGGATATGTATTGCTAGAGATTCCCATTATACTCACCCCCACCCTACCCGTTCCATCTGTACCAAAGGTTGAGCTATATCTTGGACAATGTGGACTTGAAAGACTCATCAGACACACAACATATGCTATCAAGTGTTGTGGATCGCAGATCAATATTTAATGTTTATGTTTTCAATGAATAATACATTTTAACGGAGATTTGTATTGCAGGCTGGCAATATTACAGACCATAGATATGTGAACGTTGTTTTAAACTATATAAGCGATATTGTATATACATGTAGTTTGAGAAATTAATTTCTTTCTATAATATGTTACGTTTGATACCAGATAAACATAACATAAACATACACTACATTTCGAGCCTCCTGCTTTTGGAGTTATTATCTGGGGTTCGTTGGAATAAAAAGTGAATACTTAATTGTGACGATCGAGAAAAAAAGTAGTTAATAAAGTAACATCGGCCTTTCCGGATTTTAGGTTATCCGGCATAGACTTCCGGCAAATTTACTTGGGAAATCGATGATCTGTTGTAAATTATTTTAGTAAATGTTGCTCACAAATATATTGAAATATTTTTTTTTTTAAATTGTATTCACATTTTGTATTATTTATTGCCGTTATGTCGATATTTATTCATCCATTTTTCAACACCAATGATATCATGTCAACAGTTTTACTCTACAATGTCGGTGAAATTATTACACATCAACTTCGACGTCTTCTGAAAATGTAAACTGAAACTGAGAAAACAAATCTGCTGATGAGCTCAAAAAAAAAACATCTTTTTTTCTGAAACTTATCCAAATTTCAAAACGTGTGTCACAAAAAAATGAATCTACAGCCTGGGGAGGGGGGGGGGAGGGGAGAGGGGGGACAGCTAAATGAGGCTAGGAGAGAAATCTATCTATGAACCAGAAGTTCAATTTTATATTCAGTGCGGTTATTTGCTCATTTCACCATTTGCTCATTTCTTTAGAAAATCATTCATCTAGAAAAGGGGTGAGCTAACATTTTGAACCGTGGGCCACAATGGATTATTAAATTAGACAAAGGGCCGGAACAAAGAGTAGATGGTTGGAGTGTTTATATGAAATAAAATATTAAATGAAAAACGTCATTGGTGTGAGAGAAGAGCAGGGCGAGGTCCGAATTAAACAGCTTGACGGTCGTATGTAACCCGCGCGCAGTAATTTGCCCATAGATGGTCTAGATGTTTGGTCTATTTACGTATTCTCATTTCATTTGTTCCATACAACATTTAGTTACGCTAGTGATATTTGGTATTTTAAAAAGTTCAGGAACTATTTCAGCTTTTGTTCTAAATCACGGGTAGGCAAACTTCTTTTTAAAACAAGGGCCGCAATAGATTTGTTTTTTAATTTGACAGAAGGATCAATCGAAATCAGAAGGATGAAGCTTTTGCAAGGTCTTATATAGATATACAATAAATGTCAATGTCATTGATGTCAATGTCATTGATGTAGGCGGGGCAGATGGAACAATTTGAGCAAACTTGATCTAAAATATGTTCACTTCTTAATCAAGCGTGTTCTCAAAATGTTTCTCTAAAATTTCGATGTTCACTCAGACGTTCTCTAATTCAGTCAAAATACTTCTATAATATATCTCAGAAATCTTCTTACAAAAAGATGACACCCCCTCCCCCCAGAAAAAAAAGAACTAAATGGTCACAGGCCTTAATTTATTAGCTGACATTTGATTTCATTTGGAGATTGAATAAAACAAAACAAAAGAGCGTTAAAGGCTGGTATGACGAGAAGTCATGTTTACAATTTCAGTGAATAGTTGCAAGACATTTAATCAATAAGTTTGATCTATTCTTGACTCAATATTAAACTAAACTAACAAAATTTTTAAAATACAAAATAAATACCAATCTACTCATTTGTGAAGTTTATTCCTCAGCACTAAAGTCGAATGAAATAAATGAGGACAAAATAAATAATAAAGGTAAAATAAAAAAAATAAACAAAATGTATAATTTATGTGACTCAAAGTGACTAATGAATTCAATAATTATTTATAGTTTATTGAATACTTATTTGTAGTTGTTGTTTTTTTTCAAGTATTTGTTCTTCAATTCCTGTAAGTACGATTTCATTTATACATCACATCCTCCAACTCATTAACATTAAAATTTCCTCTTCTATACACCACACAACAGTGTGTTGGGCCCCCTTCCATACACCACAAAAACTGCCGCGAATGTGACGTTAGTTAATTGATGGGCTATGAATGTAATAAATGTACGGGGTTGTTGGTAATCATACCCCCCCCGACCCCTAGTCTACATCAAGACAACCAGACTTACCGTCAGGCATACATTTAGGCATACAACCAGACTTAAAACCAGACATTAAACCAGACATAAAACCAAACATACAACCATACTTGAAACAATACATATAAATAGCAAACCAGACTTACAACCAGAGAAAAAGCAGACTTACAACCCAACATACAACGAGACTTACAACCATACACATAACCAGCAAACCAGACTTACAACCCAACATACAGCGAGACTTACAACCATACACATATAACCAGCAAACCAGACTTTCATTCAGACCTAATAATCCCCATTTACTAAAGGTGTTTTTTTTTTAATCATATAACTCGGAAAAATAACTCAATGTCTTTAAACCCTAAACATGAATTAAAAGGTCATAAATGTTGGGCGCCTTGTGCATGCACATTTGAGACACTACTGTGACATCGATGATGACTGTAAGTAAACAAAATCAACACTTGTGGCAACATTGCTATTGCTGTGGTACTCATAACAACATGCCAACTACACTTCATTCAGAACAAAATTTAAAAAAATAAAATAGGTAATCTTGCAGTTTTAACAATGGCAGTTAAAAAAACGGAAAAAGATGCGTTTTTCAAAAAAATATAATAATAGCTAGCTACTTAAATATAAAAATTTGAAGCTAATAATGCTTTAGAAATATATAAATTTGTTATGAACCAAAAGATAATGCTTTTAACTGAAATTCCAAACATAAAGCAAAAAGTCCAAACTAGCTAGCCCACAAAAAGTCACTCCAAACATAATATAGTTCAATGTCAACATGATATTTAAATTGTATAGATTTTTGTTATTTCATTTGTTTTTAAAAGTAAACAAACGTAACGGAAATCAAATGCCAATAACAGTAAAATCTTGATAAATAGTTATGCAATACAAAGCAATAAATTAATAAAGCTATAATAATTAAACATAAAAACATACACACACTCTCACATATTAAATGACGCAATGAAATATCAATATTATTTAACATCAAATAATAAGATCTATTTCAACAGAGATAAGAAACATTGCGTTATTCAGTTTAGGTTCAAATTTAGGTCAGTGATTGAGAGGTCTTTTCATTCAACAGTTTTCTCCTGTGTCCATATCTGTGCATCTGTCGTCATGTTCGAAAAAAAACTTGCTAGTCATTACACAATATTCACAGTGTACAAAAATGTAATATGATAAAACGATATGAAAAGAAGTCTTTTGCCAAAAAGAAGTATATAATCCAATCCGGACTTATATTGCACCATAGATTTCCATGAAATGTCCTCTTAGAATTGTGACGGCTATTGTGTTAACTTCACAGTCTAATTTAACCAGCAGACTTGTATCACATTTAACCAGCAGACTTGTATCACATTTTAAGGAAAAAATTATGAATTTAACATCTCATTTTTTTTAATCCTCCCTTTTGAAACATATCCAACTGTTTAATCAGGCGTAATTATTGTATTATCCTCTCTTAGAAAACTCAGCTAAGGTAATAGTTTTTCACAAACCACAAAAGAGAATTACTGAAATCCTGCAATGGGATGGAGGTATTTACTAATTAGACGTTTTTATAAACATTGAGAAATGTTTACATTACGAAGAAATGTTGCACCATAGCGTGAAATGTTCAGAATTGAAAATTGATCATACTGATTAAATAAAATATATATTAACGATCTGATCAGCCAACCAGTAGTTTGATCGAGAAAAAAATCCTTTGATCCAGGTAATCCTCTGTCGGGATTGGGACTTTAAACATTAACAGAAGCGGGTGAAGCCAGTAGAACGACGCCGGTGATTGTCAAGGTCACGCAAACGAAGCAGATGAGAAGCAGACGATCGGTGATCTGAGCCACCTGCTGCCACTCCAGTTTGAAGTTCTCCCTCTGGTCTTGTTCCGCCAGTCGGATGTCGTTACGCTCCAGCGTCTGGTAGACTCGCTGAAGGACGCGTGAGAAGTATGCGTCGAACTGGGCGGTTTCAGCGGCGCCCTGCTCCGAAGCCGACGTGGTGCCGTTGGAGCGTCGGAATCCAGGGCACGTCTTTGGAATTGTCCCGTTCCCCTGGTAGGCATCAGAATCCAGGGGAGGTAGGTCGACACGGCTGACGTGGGTCATGTCATGGACCTGTTTCATTTCCTGGAGAAAAAAATACATAGAATATATTTTAATACTATATACAAAAAAGATTATCTTCAGAAACTAATTCAGATAAAATTTCATCATTAGAAACAACATAAGATTAAAAAAAAATATTCAGATACCACATTAGTTAATTTAGATTAACTTCAGATACTGCATTATATAAATTAATCTTCAGATCTGACATCAGATAAATATATTATATTCAGAAAATATATTAGGTAAAACAGATTACCTTGAGCTCTAGATTACAAGAGCACATAATCTCTTTGGTATATCAATTATAAGATACTATTTCAAATAAATATAGATTATCTTAAACACTAGATTACTAGAGCACACAATCTGTTTGAGATATCAATTATAAGATATTATTTCAAATACATATAGATTATCTTAAACACTAGATTACTAGAGCACACAATCTGTTTGAGATATCAATTATAAGATACTATTTCAAATACATATAGATTATCTTAAACGCTAGATTACTAGAAAACATCTTGTTTATTTTGCCATTGTTTACATACAGTGCTCAACATATATGAGTACCATTTCATCTGTATTCATTGAGTTAATTCAAGATGTATGGATCTCTAGTATGTCCCACCCTATCCTCCTTCCCCTCCTCAATCCTATTCAAATCAAGTAGCACAGATAAGATGAATAGCTTACCAATGGTAGTAAGGTAAATGTTATTGCGAAAAAAAAAATATTGAAATATGTGTTTACTCATTAAAAAAAATATCATAAGCAAATAGAGACTCAACAGTCGGCATACAAATATACATCTAAAGCAATAAGAGACAATCAAAATATCTATATTTCAAGCAATAAGAGCTAATCAAAATATCTACAGGAAAAGGAAACAACGATAGAAGCTTCTAAACTAACACAGAGAATTGACAAAATAAAATCAAGTTCTGTGATCAAGTATGAAATGAGAATGAAATGTGCGAGCCATTAGAACCTTGGTAACCATATGATGTGATGGTATGAACGCTCGCTGTCCTAACCATATGATGTGATGGTATGAACGCTCGCTGTCCTAACCATATGATGAGATGGTATGAACGCTCGCTGTCCTAACCATATGATGAGATGGTATGAACGCACGCTGTCCTAACCATATTTTGTTCAAGCAATTGGTCTATTAGTGAACGAATTGATGGTGAGTTTAAATAGAATGGACACTTATAATGTTAAGTGTCGTATGTCTGTTAAGTGTAAATTCGTCAATTGTAAATTGTTCTATATATTTTGAATGCAGTATTAGATGTTCCAAATGCGATGTATTAGTTAGTACTTACATTTAATAATAGGAACGGGTTCAAAGTACATCGTATTATAAAATTATAGAACTAATTCATTTTTTTTAAAGTTTCAGAGGTCACATTTAAATGTGAGGATTATATATTTCACACGGGCACTTTTTTTCCATTTGTTGAGAACTTCATGTACTTTGAATGCTACAGTGAAGCAATTATTTTGTTATTAGATATGTGATTCATATTTTAATTTTTATGTGGCAGGGTATTGAAAAAAAAACCGTGGGTAATATGTACGTTTTGTTTTTATATTTGTTAATAAAATTGTGCCTAGAATAGAAAATTATTTTACAACAAGGAAGGATAAGGGAAGGTAATGGAAAAGCAAGGAAAGGTAACTCAAGGCAAAGGTAGATAACTCCACTGGGGGGGGTGTGTACAGACATGAGTACCAGAACCGCTGGGACGTACCAAGTTGAGCTGCTCACAATCATGCGGATTGGCGACTTTGAAACGGATATAATGGGAGGCCGACCCACCGGGTGCACCATTGCAATCAGGTGTAAACTGAAAGTATAACAGTGATAACATAAAGTATAAAATTTTCATAACCAAAAGTATAACCGAACAAATCTGTAACCAATCAAATAGCATGGCAAGAAATAAAAAAAAATTAATTAATTGACTGACGCCACTCTATGTCGTGTCTGTGCGTGTGTGTGTGTGTGTCTGTGTGTGTGTGCGTGCGTGTGTATGTGTCTGTGTGTGTCTGTGTGTGTGTTTGTGTCTGTGTGTGTGTGTCTGTCGTGTGTGTGTCTGTGTGTGTGTGCGTGTGTGTCTGTGTGTGTGTAGCAAGTGCCGCTTTGACTGAAAGTAAACAGACGTGTGATGGACTTTTTGTTAGGACAAATTGGGACGTTTCAAAACAAAAGACATCTTTATGGACTCTTAAACACGGACATCTTTTTTGGATATTAAATCCTCGACATCTCGTTGACAATACAAACGTAGACGAAGGATAGGCAATTAACCAGAGATGTCTAAAACAAAACTATGGTGGGGGGGGGGGGGGATGTCTTGAATACTCCGTTAAGTGCAAGTTGTGGGATATACTTAGAATTTCAAAAATGAAAATGTGAATAATTAGATTGACATACTAGAAGTTAATATTTCGTAAGTTTAAATAAAATAAGTGAAAAAGTTGAAATTTAGATTTATATCAATAAATTAAAAAACAAAAAAACAAATTTATACTTAATGCCCAAATAAAAAAAAAAACATTTTTCATGAAATTGCTTTTTTTTTTTAGTTTTATATTTGTTTGATTTTTTTTCTCTGTTCTATTTTTGACAAAGTACAGAAAGGTTAAAGTTTTATGAAACAATTTATGTGGACGTCTTGTGGTGACAATGGATTTAACACAAAAAAATGTAATTCATTTCTCCATCACTAAACATGCACTTCAACTTCAAACAATAGAAGAAAGAAAATAATATATTAAAATCATAAGAGGCAAGAGAGAGAGAGAGAGAGAGAGTGAGAGTGAGAGTGAGAGAGAAAGACAAAGAGAGAGAAAGACAAAGAGAGAGAAAGACAAAGAGACAGAGAGAGAGAGATAAAGACAAAGAGAGCGAAAGACAAAGAGAGAGAGAGAGAGAGAGAGACAGAGAGAGAGAGAGAGAGAGAGAGAGAGAGTGAGAGAGAGAGAGAGAGAGAGAGAGTGAGAGTGAGAGAGAAAGACAAAGAGAGAGAGAGAGAGAGAGAGAGAGAGAGAGAGTGAGAGTGAGAGAGAAAGACAAAGAGAGAGAAAGACAAAGAGACAGAGAGAGAGAGAGACAGATAAAGACAAAGAGAGCGAAAGACAAAGAGAGAGAGAGAGAGAGAGAGAGAGAGAAAGACAAAGAGAGAGAGAGATCAAGGAAGAAACGATAGAAGCTTTTGTCGTTTTTCCGTGATTTTTCAAATTCAACATGCGATAAAAATAAGGAAATATTTCTAAACATTTTTTTTAATCAATGAGCGTCCTAAACATTGAGGTCATACCACATAGAACTGTTATACCACATAGAACTGTTATACCACATAGAACTGTTATACCACATAGAACTGTTATGCCACATAGAACTGTTATACCACATAGAACTGTTATACCACATAGAACTGTTATACCACATATAAATGTAAAACATAAAAACGTGGTTGCAAAGCCTAAATTACAGCTAAAGTTCAAGCGAAATATTCAATAATGAATGACGTGAAATTGTTTATCTTATGGCCACTAAATGTGTCACTCACTGCACATGACCTACTTCTGTGTGTCATGCATACTGTTACCGGAGCCGTGTAAGGTAAACACTGCCAATGTTCACTACATCCAGTACTAACCACTGTCAATTTTTCGCTGAATGCAGACTGACAGATACTTTTATTTACAACTTAGCACCTCTCAACTTCTAGGACCATCCAAATATATACTTAAGTCTCTCTCTGTATGGGGCCTTCAGACATCTCTCAAAAACTCTAACCAGTGCTCGATTTAAGAAAAAAACAGTGCCGGGATTGAAAAGGAATTTCGGCAGAGCCCGGGATAAATGTCTATGATTTTATCCCCGGCTGGGATATATTAGCTAAAGCAGAGCCCGGGTTGACAGGTCTCAGTGCCGGGTTATCCCCGGCATCCCCGGCGGTAAATCGAGCCCTGACTCTAACTAGGGCCACCTGAACATGTTTCAGTCTGTACCTAGCCCCCTCCAAACCCCCCCCCCCAAACATCTCTCATACTCTCTGCCTATGCCCCCCCCAAAAAAAAACACCTGAGATAACTATTCTAAAAGTAATGATTTATTGCTATTCTAAAAATAATGATTTATTGCTACTCTAAAAGTAATGATTTATTGCTATTCTAAAAGTAATGATTTATTGCTACTCTAAAAGTAATGATTTATTGCTATTCTAAAAGTAATGATTTATTGCTACTCTAAAAGTAATGATTTATTGCTACTCTAAAAGTAATGATTTATTGTGCATGCTCTCAGCACGTTTGTAAAAATAAACATATTTCTCAAAAAAAACAAACAAAATCAGTTCTAATTCTGACCAGGTCAGCGGGCTGCTCTTCCCAGGTGTCCACCCTCATGCAGAACATTTTGGCCAGCATCTCGAACCAAATCTTTTTAATCAACATCGGAACTGGCCTCCCCGAGGTACCCTTGTGGTGTATATTCAGGGTGAGTACTGTCATGGCCGTAGCGAAAGAAACTATAAATATTGTCATTCCGTAGTATATACCTGGAAAGACAGATCAAGTGAACGTCAATTAATGATTTGTAATTGTGTACATAGCATTAAAAATAAATATCATTGGATGACGAGCGATTCTCACATACCTTTATCGGTCAAAAAATTAGCTAACATATTTGACAGGAATATTTTGGCTCCCAGAATTACTTATCATTGGCACCATATGTGAGTCATAGGTGGGGATATAATACACACGAGTGACTGTCACGTTCTTAATCTATGAGTTTCTAGCTAAAGTTTGAAGTACATCTGATATCGTCATCATTTATCAAATAACATGTTTTGTCGTTGCGGCGAATACATGGAATCTGTCTTGGAAAGGTCTCTCCAAGTCCGAAGCAAGTCAACTTTCACCTTTTTACTGTAGCCAGGAGTCGTTTCTGAGTAACCACCAGGGGGCTAATAGTTTCCTTGATATATATTATATTTGCCATCTGATATAAATGTCATGTCAATAATTACCTATCAGAGGCAGCACATCAGAGGTTGGTGGCATGTTCTCTGTGACCAGCATCATGAAGACAGTCATGGACAATAAAGTGGTGATGCCCATGGTCACCTTCTCCCCAGAGTCCGACGGGATGTAGAAGCCCAGGAGCGCCACCAGTGTAATTAATATACAGGGCAGGATCATGTTGAAAATGTAGAACAACGGGCGTCTCTATGGGAGTACAACATGGCAGATAATTGGGTTAATGAGACACAGTGTAATGGATTAATGAGACACAGTTGATACTGGGTTAATGAGACACAACTGATACTGGATTAATGAGACACAGTTGATACTGAAATAATGAGACACAGTAGATACTGGGTTAATGCGACGCAGTTGATACTGAAATAATGAGACACAGTGGATACTGGGTTAATGAGACAGCGGATACTGGATTAATGAGACACAGCGGATACTGGATTAATGAGACAGCGGATACTGGATTAATGAGACAGCGGATACTGGATTAATGAGACAGCGGATACTGGATTAATGAGACAGCGGATACTGGGTTAATGAGACAGCGGATACTGGGTTAATGAGACAGCGGATACTGGGTTAATGAGACACAGCGGATACTGGATTAATGAGACAGCGGATACTGGATTATTGAGACAGCGGATACTGGGTTAATGAGACAGCGGATACTGGGTTAATGAGACAGAGGATACTGGGTTAATGAGACAGCGGATACTGGGTTAATGAGACAGCGGATACTGGGTTAATGAGACAGCGGATACTGGGTTAATGAGACAGCGGATACTGGGTTAATGAGACAGCGGATACTGGATTAATGAGACACAGTTGATACTGAAATAATGAGACACAGCGGATACCGGATTAATGAGACACAGCGGATACTGGATTAATGAGACAGCGGATACTGGATTAATGAGACAGCGGATACTGGATTAATGAGACACAGCGGATACTGGATTAATGAGACACAGTGAATACTGGATTAATGAGACGCAGTTGATACTGGATTTATGAGACAGTGGATACTTGATTAATGAGACACAGTGGATACTGGATTAATGAGACACAGTTGAAGCAACAAGAGATACCGTAATCAGTTGATACTGAAATAATGAGAGGTTACATCAGATCAATACTTACTTTGATCACAATATGGAAGGTTGTATCAGATCAATACTTACTTTGATCACAATATGGAAGGTTATATCAGATCAATACTTACTTTGATCACAATATGGAAGGTTATATCAGATCAATACTTACTTTGATCACAATATGGAAGATTATATCAGATCAATACTTACTTTGATCACAATATGGAAGGTTATATCAGATCAATACTTACTTTGATCACAATATGGAAGGTTATATCAGATCAATACTTACTTTGATCACAATATGGAAGGTTATATCTGGATAGGGCTCCTCGCAACAAGAAAAGATTCGAACGTTCCTCTCCACACTGAAACGGATCAGCTCCCACTCGCTGTTAGGAATGTAGTTGCTAATGTCACCTTGACCTGTGTTCATCAGCAGATTTAGCTGTGGACAGAGAAAATCTTTGTGTTAACCGGACGACCTATGTTATGGTTACAAATGTAATTTACAGTAAATCGCATGTAAACTTTTAAATCGATGGACATATTTATTGATGTAATACACTGTTAGAAGTCATCTTCATAAGAATGTAGCAAGACGAAAATAATCAATTATTTTCAATCTACCTTAATTGAATTAAAATGTATGTCATTCTATTAAACAGGTAAAAAAATGTAATGTTTATAAGCAGGCCAGATGACGTTTAGCAAGGACAATCGTTCAAAAGATGTCCATTAACTGATTAGGTAAATCGCGTTCGATCACTAAAGATGAGGCCTGTGTTAATTAGGTATTTGATCAGGACCAAGATTGAGACGCTAAAGGAATTTACTGCCCGGGAATGAATAGGATGTCAGAGTGACCTCCGTTTGACCTCACTCCCAGTCACATGTATTGCACGCAGTGCCTGGTACATGTGGGGTAAAATGTTTGGTGTCTAGAGAGTCAATATTGGCAGTAAGTATGTACATTGTACCTTCAGGCTAATGGTGATCATCGCTACAAAAAGGAGTGAAGGAGAGTCTTGAACTAATGATTGGTGAAGTAGCATATGATGGACTGCTAGATGATGAATAATTTTAAAGATGTGTCTGATTTACTGCTAGAAGATGAATAGTTCTAAAGATGTGTCTGCTATACTGCTAGATGATGAGTAGATCTAAAGATGTGTCTTCTATACTGCTAGGTGATAAATTGCATTAAAGATGTGTCTACTATACTGCTAGATTGTAAATCGTCCTAAAGATGTGTCTGCTATAGAGCTGTACCAGATTCTAATTTTTAGATCCTGCAGGATCGGAACCGGAATCGGATTTAATATTTGAATCCTGCCGGAATCGGAACAGGAACCGGATTTTACCAAATTAAATAGTAACTCTTCCAAACGAAGCAGTAATTTCTCGCCTAACATAAAAAAGGTATAAGAATGAAAAATAGAATAAAAATTTAGTTTTTAAGTTCTAGACAGCAAAAAACAGTATTAACCATTTAGATCTTGAAGACTGTGACTAAAACCCCTTTTCCAATCTTGAGTTAAGAAAGATAACTCTGTCAAAATAACAGGTTATTCGTTTTAAAAAAAAAGTATTTTAATAAAGCTGTACCTAGTTTAACATGATTTTTATTACAATCAAAGAAATGGGTAACATATCTTAGAAAGTGTAATAAATATGTTTATTAATAAATGAATTCCAATATATATATATATATATATATATATATATATATATATATATATATATATATATATATATGTATATACTGTGGCACCACCCGATAGCTTATTTTTCTTTAGTTTTCCATAGTGAAGTCACCGAACCGTGTTATTTCATTCATACTTTCATTTAAACCATTATCTGACTATTTCCCATAAAAACGCATATTAAAATGTATTTCAAATCTAAATCAATATCACTTTAATGTTCAATTAAAAATGTATTATTAAGTCATTTTTCTAAATTTGCGAGGAATTTTATCCAAATCGTGACAAAATCCACTAAATTAAAAAATGTGCAGAAAAATAAATTATTGAACTTTTTTAAAACTGTAAACACCCAAAAAAAGATCGTTGTCTGCTCTTTAATAAAAGTTAAACTTTGATAGCTAAATATAGTTTATAGAAAACACCGAATCAAAAGTAGCGGAAGATAGGTATCGTATTACTAGACCAGGGTCGGCAACCTTTTGAGACGGAAGAGCCTAAAGTTATAATTTACAATTTTCTCAATTTTTAAAGAGCTACTAAATTTGTTGTTTCAATATTACGGTATTTGATCAGGCCGCAATATGACATCGAAAGAGCCAGCCACAACTTGACATCACGAGCCGCAGGTTGCCGACCCCTGTACTAGACTAAATAGGATTCAAACCTTCCTTTTTAATATATTTGTACTTACATATAGAACTAAAAGCGATCGACGTTATTGTAGTTTTAAAATCAAAGGAAGTTATTGTTTTAATTTAATTGTATAGCGCTAAATATTTCAAAATTATGTTGCGCTAAAAAAATTTCTTATAAATTTCAAACAACAAAGAAATCCGGCTTCCATCCGGCACATTTTAACCGGAACCGGAATCGGAACCGGATTTGTTAAAACTGCCGGAATCCGGCTTAACAGGAACCGGAACCGGATTCCGGTACAGCCCTAGTCTGCTATACTGCTAGAGTATGAATCGTACTAAAGATGTGTCTGCTATACTGCTAGATTATATAAATCGTACTAAAGATGTGTCTGATACTCTACTTACTAAATGATTTATTTTGTTATGTACGATATTACGAAGGGTCATTGTGCAGAAATGCTAATAAAAATTTTATTTATTTAATGTTTCTGTTGAGCAGAATAAAAAGTATTTAACGTTCATGAGTGTATTCTGTCATACCACAATTCTCAAATGTAAACATTTTAACAAAACATGTTTCTTATCAGGTTCGTTCTTTAAGTCACGTATTCTGGATGGGGAGTATAGAGAACGAGACAGACATAAACAAAATCAAAATGTTGAACTCAAGCCTCTGCTGCTATTCTGGCTTAGATGACAATGTCATTAATTATTTACTGGCTAGCTTTTAAAATTTTATATCGATAACAAACTCATTTGGGGTTCTGGTCTAAAGAAATATTTATATCATTCAGCCAACTAGAGCATTCCAGGCACTCAACTTGAACGTTTATGATCACATTTTTAAATTCTTTTTTTTTTTGTTATAATTTTCCATTATGGTTAGATTTGATATGTTGGGGAATAGGGATGGGGAATGGCGAATAGGGATGTGTCGATTAAATGTCCAATGGCTGCCTCAATGAGGCTTCAAAGGCGCTTTCATTATTGGAAACTTTTGAATAAGAATGTTAAACGGTATTTTTTATTTATCAGGTTGCTGTGATTTGGTGGATATCGATAGGGATGTATTTAGGATGCTTGTTGTGGACAGTACACCAGTGATTATCAAACTGGTGGTGCGCAGTACTATAAAAGCAGTGCTATAACAGCAGTACTATAAAAGCAGTGCTATAACAGCAGTACTATAAAAGCAGTACTATAACAGCAGTACTATAAAAGCAGTACTATAAAAGCAGTGCTATAACAGCAGTACTATAACAGCAGTACTATAACAGCAGTACTATAACAGCAGTACTATAAAAGCAGTGCTATAACAGCAGTACTATAACAGCAGTACTATAACAGCAGTACTATAACAGCAGTACTATAACAGCAGTGCTTTTAAATTTGTGGTCCACTAGAGTAATGTGAGACCGGTGAATGTCCGCGTCCCTGGGGCTGAGATTTTATATCGTCCTTACAGGAAGTTTACACAGATACACACCAACGAAATTATCAAAAAATCGGAAAACCACTACAAAACAGCTTTCATTTTATTCATATTAAAATACAATAATAATAATAATATTAATAATAGATGAGGATTTGGCAATACGTTGATTTAGTAATGAGTTTACAAGCTAACAATAGACATATACACAGTTTCTTCTATAAGCTAACACTAGACAAACACAAAGTTTCTTCTATAAGCTAACACTAGACATACGCAGTGTCTTCTACAAGCTAACACTAGACATACGCAGAGTGTCTTCTACAAGCTAACACTAGACACGCACAAAGTTTCTTCTATAAGCTAACGCTAGACCTATTGAGAAAGTTTTGTACAAGAACCCAGGTGAAGTTGTTAATGACTATATCAAATACTCACTAGAAAGCCGTCGTACGACCAGGAAGCGAACTGCATGGAGCAGTTCTGGGCATCGAACGGGAAGTACCGGACGTTGATAGAGCAGGAACTTTTGAAGATGACCATTGAGAACCACGTGACATTGCCGTCTGCCGTGACGATCAGGTTGGAGGATATGGACGAGACAAAGGCGGATACGTCAGCACTGGGGGGGGGGGGGGAGGAGAAAGAGAAAAAAACATGTTTAGGTTGGTCAGGTGAGATATATGTAAGACTCAAAATGTTTGTATTGTAGCATGAAATAATATGGACGACATTCAAATGTAAGACTGTTTCATAGAACAAATACCCAATGTAAGACTGTTTCATAGAACAAATACCCGATTCTTACATGGTTCAATTTTATCATGAAATAATAGACAACATTCATATGTAAGTTTCCTTGAACAAATACAGGACTCTTACATGCTTTTATTTTATCACGAAATAATGTCGGTCTTTTATATTTTTTAGTTTGTTAACTGAATACATTAAAAGTTTTATACTGTTTAGATGGTATTATGAAGTAATATAGGTCTTTTACATTTTTAGTTGTTATCGTGAAATATAAAAGTTTTTTTGACAATTAAAAAAATATATATTAGAGAGTAATGCAGGCCTCATACAAGATTTAGTTGATTGAATTTGTACGGCTAGTTATGAATATCATTGCTGGAATCATTCTTCAGACGACAGTACGTTAGGGACTCATCTCTGAGATACCAAGTTTCAAATTTGCATTTAGATGACATACAATGCAATTGAAAAAATATCAAACAGTGACGAACTCAAGATAACTTGAAAGACAAAAAAAAAAATAATAATTAAAAAATAACAAGTTTGGTAAAAAAAAAGTAAAATTGGAGAAAATATAACATGGATCATGACAGTTGGTACATTCTAGACGAGTGTGGCTGGTACATTCTACAGGAGTGTGGTTGGTAGATTCTACAAGATTCAAGTTGGTACATTCTACAAGAGTGTGGTTGGTACATTCCACACAAGTTAAGCTGGTACATTCTATATATATATATATATATATATATATATATATATATATATATATATATATATATGATGGCCTATCTAAAACATAGACTTAATGATCTTTATAATCTATATTTTATGAGCTATATTTTATGAGCTACATTTTATGAGCTATATTTTATGAGCTATATTTTATGAGCTATACTTTATGAGCTATATTTTATGAGCTATATTTTATGAGGAATATTTTATGAGCTATATTTTATGAGCTATATTTTATGAGCTATATTTTATGAGCTATATTTTATAAGCTATATTTTATGAGCTATATTTTATGAGCTATATTACACACACATTTTATGAGCAATGTAAACCAGGGGCTGCCACACGTAAGGTCGATGAGAGCAACAGTCTTTCATTTTTATATAGTAAAAAAATATTTTCAATGCTGCACTGTAGTTTATTTAGTTAAAATGTAGTCATCACTTAATAATTTAGAGGCGCATAAAACTCGAAGAAGA
Source organism: Bulinus truncatus (assembly GCA_021962125.1). Classification (NCBI taxonomy): domain Eukaryota; kingdom Metazoa; phylum Mollusca; class Gastropoda; family Planorbidae; genus Bulinus; species Bulinus truncatus. The sequence goes on from JAGDYQ010000073.1 coordinate 3,752,237, forward strand.
GCCTCATTTGGCTCCCTTGATTCTATGTAAAAACTTACTTTGCACAGATACACATTGATTCTATAGTGTGCAATAGAGTACAGAGCACTATTGCACAGATACACATTGATTCTATAGTATGCAATAGTTGGACGTTGTGTTGTCAACTCTTGTTTTCCATTGATTAAAGCGACCAATTTACTCCAATAAAAATTATAAACATTAGCATTTCTTACAATGTATTGTAATGTATTTACTCAATACATTGATAATCGTTTGATTTCATCTTTCAACACGCGATAAACATATAAGATAAAAGTAATACAGTCCATAGCAGTGCATTGTTATTTGTTATAACATTGTTGTCATGAACTTTAAAAAAAAAAATAAAAGTACAACTCTGAAATAAAAACAAACAAAACTAAAGTCTGTATAAAATAAATGGCATCGGCGTTGTGTTATTTGAGTGACCCGATGAAGAGGTCACACTGTCTCTTGTGACCACAGCTTTGGGACAACATTTTATAGTCATTTGTCACAAATACGTCTGAAAAAATATAGTGGACAGTAAACATCAGTAAAAGTAGTTGAGTGGTGGGCAACAATAACAAACATCCACCAGCAATACAGCAGGTGTTATGTGCGAAAATAACAGACATCAACCAGCATTACAGCAGGTGTTATATGTAACAATAACAGACATTAACCAGCAATACAGCAGGTGTTATATGTAACAATAACAGACATTAACCAGCATTACAGCAGGTGTTATATGTAACAATAACAGACAGCTATACAGATGCATTTATATATAAAAATATGAATCAACTATTTTGCAGGTCTTATATATAACAATATGAACCAACAATACAGTAGGTGTTAGATATGGCAAACATCAACTAGCTATAGAGGCGGTGCTATATATAACAATAACAAATATCATCCAGCTTTCAAGCAGGTCTAATATATAGCAATAGCAACCAACAATACAGTGGTGGGACGGACACAACAACCATACATAACAATACAGTGGTGTGACGGACACAACAACCATACACAACAATACAGTGGTGTGACGGACACAACAAACATACACAAAAATACAGTGGTGTGACGGACACAACAAACATACACAACAATACAATGGTGTGACGGACACAACAACCATACACAACAGTACAGTGGTGTGACGGACACAACAACCATACACAACAGTACAGTGGTGTGACGGACACAACAACCATACACAACAATACAGTGGTGTGACGGACACAATAAACATACACAACAATACAGTGGTGTGATGGACACAACAAACACACTCAACAATACAGTGGTGTGACGGACACAACAAACACACTCAACAATACAGTGGTGTGAACATACACAACAATACAGTGGTGCGACGGACACAACAAACATACACAACAATACAGTTGTGTGACGGACACAACAAACGTACACAACAATACAGTGGTGTGACGGACACAACAACCATAGACAACAACAGTAAAGAGTGCGAAAACAAAACAAGCTAGTGTGTATCCCCTGATGAAGGCAGGGGAGATAATAATGTAAGATTAAAAAAAAAAGGAGATGGGTTGTTGTTTCCGCTTGTGTAGACGGCAGCCGTTATTGGTGGTGAAGCTAATCTTATTTCTAATGGAGCCAAGGCCTTCACAACTACAGAGTACTCTTAATGAACGTACGTTCCAGGAAGTTCAGGTTAGTGGAAGGGAAGGGGGGGGGGGGAAAGCAGAAAGGAAGGCAGGGACGAAGGAGCAGGGAAAAGATGGATGACTGCAAACTCGATGATGTGATAAATTAGTTGTGGGGGCGGGTGAAGATGGGGAATTAATTTGATCACATTGTTTAGCTGACCGTTGGATTTGTTAGTCAAATTTAGAGCCTATTGGTCGGTAATAGGTCTCAATGTAGTATAGTATCAGGCTTAAAAGGCATCGTAATATTTGTACCAGTTAAGGAGGGTAACGGGGTAAGTTGCACTGCATATTGTTACACAGACACACACGGACATACAAACAGACACACATACACACAAACAGACACACACAGAGACACACACGGACATACAAACAGACACACATACACAGGCACACTCACACACACACACAGACACACACAGACACACACACACAGACACACATACACAGGCACACTCACACACACACAGACACAAATAAATGCACACACTTGCACACATATACACAAATACACACATACACACATATATATATATATATACACACACACACAAATACAAAATGCTCCTGAATAAAAAATGACAATACACGGGCGTTTCTTTTTAGAATTATTCATGTAATGTATGTAAAACCAGTTGTACACTATTTAAAATTAGACATCATCTGTATCAGGCCCTCACCATGTTATTGTTTTAAAAATCTTCTGAACTCATTACATCGATATTAACTATCGTCAGTTGTCTCACAACTTTAAAAAAGTTCAACAATATATTTAGTGATTCATGTGGTGTTCAAGTAAAAATGTCAAAAAAGAAATGGTTAAAAAAAAAGCAGACAGGTAAATATAGTCTGACAATTTTTAAATACATTGTCTTACACCTTTTATTTTTCCTAAAAAGTCTTTAAAATTATATCAACAAACTATTGAAATTGATTGATTACAAAAAAAAAAAAGTAGTGTCAACTTGATAGATGCAGAATAGGAATTGGAATATAAAATAAAATAAACATAACAAAAAAATATCTTATTACACATTAGATAATGCGTTCATCCCTTGAACATTTCATTACATATATAACACATTCAGTACGTCATCACTTGAACATTTCATTACATATATTACACATTCAGTACGTCATCGCTTTAACATTTCATTACATATATTCATAAGTAAAATCCAGTTATATTACAGTTGAGTGAGATGCTACATAAGTTTATAACCTCTGCATCAAATTCTTTAAAAAAATTAAAATTATATCTTTTAAACTAAAGGTATTTATTAATTGTAACGTACATGTCATCATAATGGATGGTATTCAGTTAGTTTTAATTTACATGCACACAGCATGAAGGATGGTATCAGTGGCGTAGCGAGCTAAACTGGCACCCGGGGCACAATGCCTTTCTAGCGTCCCCCCCCCCCATTCGAAAACCATATAATATTAGATGTAAAGTATACCATTTGGCGCCACTTTGTGAGTAGAACGCGCGGCATGATGCCCCCCCTTGCCTATCCCCTCACTACGTCACTGGATGGTATCCCATTAGTTTTAATGTACATGTGCACAGCAAAATAGATGGTATCAGTCATTGAACAACATTCAGAAACGTTTAGTCACCAATTACACAGAAATTGAATCATAATGTTATAGATAAGAGTAAACATATATTATTGACATACACTTTCACAAAGTAAAACATGCTAGAGACAGTAGTTTGAGAGAAACCGCCATGCATTCACTGACAACATTAAAATCATATTTGTTTAGTTACGTCTAGGCACTAAAAGGAAGTAAATAGACCGTTGTGAGACTCACTGGTGAGATAAGATAAAATAGTCAATACAGATACAACAGTTAAATTGAAACAAAAACTTTGTCCTCACTTGTTATGAAGTAAAATGTCGGGTTTCCAGACTTCATCCACCGGAAGCCTCAGAACTTTGATGCCTCCATATTTGACTGGATCCCAGCGTAACTGATAATCTGTCCAGATCTGAAATTATGGGAATGGAATTGTTATCTTAAATAACCCGGATCATTATTGACTGATGTCGTTTGTTGGTCACATTCAAATTGAATTCACGTGCACTTAAGATATTTTCGAATATCTATCATTACTTAAACTTATCAACTCGAACAGTACAAACAAAACAACAAATGTATAGTGTAATGTTTATTATACATCTAGTTTGTGCGTGCTTTTTATTCAGTATGTAATTTTAACGAAATATGCACCATAGATCTATTCTGAAAATATGCACAATAGTTCTATTCTGGAAATATGCACCATAGTTCTATTCTGGAAATGTGCACCATGGCGCTATTCTGGAAATGTGCACCATAGCTCTATTATGCAAATATGCGCCATAGCACTATTCTGGAAATGTGCAACATGGCTCTATTCTGGAAATGTGCACCATGGCTTATTCTGGAAAGGTGCACCATAGTTCTATTCTCAGGATGGGCTTGTAAGTAGAGAATATACTTCGAGATAATCAAAGACTGTAGGCTAAAGTACATATCGGGGGTTGGTATTCTATCAGATATGATGAGACTTTGTACTGGAGGGAACACTTCGGCCGTGGAAGATCTAAATCGTTTTATATTTTTATTTATCATTGATAAAGTTTTAGGTGTAGATCAACTAAACAATGCACTTTACTGCCATAACTACTACAATGCACTTTACTGCCATAACTACTACAATACACTTTACTGACATAACTACTACAATACACTTTACTGCCATAACTACTACAATACACTTTACTGCCATAAGTATTACAATCCACTTTACTGCCATAACTACTACAATACACTTTACTGCCATACCTACTACAATATAGTTTACTGCCATAACTACTACAATACACTTTACTGCCATAACTACTACAATACACTTTACTGCCGTAACTACTACAATACACTTTGCTGCCATAACTACTACAATCCACTTTGCTGCCATAACTACTACAATACACTTTACTGCCATAACTACTACAATACACTTTACTGCCATAACTACTACAATACACTTTACTGCCATAACTACTACAATACACTTTACTGCCATAAGTACTACAATCCACTTTACTGCCATAACTACTACAATCCACTTTACTGCCATAACTACTACAATACACTTTACTGCCATAAGTACTACAATCCACTTTACTGCCATAACTACTACAATCCACTTTACTGCCATAACTACTACAATGCACTTTACTGCCATAACTACTACAATCCACTTTACTGACATAACTACTACAATATAGTTTACTGTCATAACTACTACAATACACTTTACTGCCATAACTACTACAATACAGTTTACTGCCGTAACTACTACAATACACTTTGCTGCCATAACTACTACAATCCACTTTGCTGCCATAACTACTACAATACACTTTACTGCCATAACTACTACAATCCACTTTACTGCCATAACTACTACAATACACTTTACTGCCATAACTACTACAATACACTTTACTGCCATAACTACTACAATACACTTTACTGCCATAACTACTACAATACACTTTACTGACATAACTACTACAATACACTTTACTGACATAACTACTACAATACAGTTTACTACTACAGTACAATTCACTGCCATAACTACCACAGTACAGTTTACTGCCACAGTACAATTTACTGCAAGACCTATACACCTTGTACTCTGAATAAAAAGATGAATCTATTTGTTAGTCGGATGAAACTATCAATAAAAAAAAATTAATCCCCGTTGGGATGAGATGTTTATCCCAAGATCCTATAAATCACCAATGTAAGGGTTGTTATGGTGTACATCTTTTATTCCCACGTGGCCAATTACAATGGCCGTTGATGTACTTACACCTGTAGACACCTACGTAATTATAGGCGTTCATATACTTACACACACACACACACAATGTCAATTACTAAGACACACACACATTAATATAAGACACTCTCACATAGATGCAAGCCCCGACAGCCATCGACATAGACACCACTGTACATATAGACACCACTGTACATATAGACACCACTGTACATATAGACACCACTGTACATATAGACACCCATTTGTACATATAGACACCAATTTGTACATATAGACACCCACCTGTACATATAGACACCCACTAGTACATATAGACAGCCACCTGTACATATAGACAACCATTTGTACATATAGACACCAATTTGTACATATAGACAACCACCTGTACATATAGACACCCATTTGTACATATAGACACCACTGTACATATAGACACCACTGTACATATAGACACCACTGTACATATAGACACCACTGTACATATAGATACCACTGTACATATAGACACCCATTTGTACATATAGACACCAATTTGTACATATAGACAGCCACCTGTACATATAGACACCCATTAGTACATATAGACAGCCACCTGTACATATAGACAACCATTTGTACATATAGACACCAATTTGTACATATAGACAGCCACCTGTACATACAGACACCCATTTGTACATATAGACCCACACCTGTACATATAGACACCCACCTCTACATATAGACACACACCTGTACATATAAACACCACTGTACATATAGACACCCATTTGTACATATAGACACCCACCTGTACATATAGACACACACCTGTACATATAGACATCCATTTGTACATATAGACACACACCTATACATATAGACACCCATTTGTACATATAGACACACACTTGTACATATAGACACACATTTGTACATATAGACACCCATTTGTACATATAGACACCCACCTGTACATATAGACACCCATTTGTACATATAGACACCCACCTGTACATATAGACACCCATTTGTACACACCTCTACAAATAGACAGACACATGTACATATAGACACCCACAAATACCTAAAGACACTCACAAGTACAAAAAGATATCCTCCTGTACATATACACCCACCTGTATATAACGACATCCACCTGTACATAAAGACATCCACATGTACATATAGACACCCACAAATACCTAAAGACACTGACAAGTACAAAAAGATATCCACCTGTACATATACACCCACCTGTATATAACGACATCCACCTGTACATAAAGACATCCACATGTACATATAGACACCCACAAATACCTAAAGACACTCACAAGTACAAAAAGATATCCACCTGTACATATACACCCACCTGTACATAAAGACATCCACATTTACATATACACTCACCTGTATATAACGACATCCACATGTACATAAAGACAACCACCTAAGGCCTACATATAGACACACACCTGTACATATAGACACACACCTGTACATATAGACACACACCTGAACATATAGACACCCACACATTAATAAAACTTCAAAACAACTGCTACAGTACAACATCATTGAACCGCGTACCTTTACTTGAACTACCTACAAACTACACTCACTGGTCCGTTATTTAATATGTACTGTAGTCTCTGTTTATTGCTCCAAACATTGGGGCATGCGGTCTGGTTTAGTGATAAACAGTATCCTAGTAACTTAGTTACACCAAGTCACATACAACCCTACACCCAACCGTGCAAAACAAAGATAAGAGAACATCTCACGGCAACCGAAACCCTTAATGATATGTTCTGTAAACCAAAATAATGCTGAGAAACCACTTCAATCCGGTGCCGGTGTTAACAAGAATGGAGACCACCTCAGCACGTAACCTTTCATAATGATTACTTGACGAGACCATTTGAAGTAAGCAACTAATCAACGGTTATTTCTCTTTAAGAACAGAATTTTACGTCTTGTTTTTAGTTGTTTTGTGAGTGTTTCCACGTGTTTACGTGTGTTCCGGCAAGTAGAGTCAATTTTTTTTAAGTAGTTGGTGTCGAGAGTTTGAAGCGGGTTGGGTAAGGGGGGAAAAAGATTTTTGATGATGTCATTGAAGTGAGATCTAGAGTAAACCGCCTTTTATTTGACAGCTTCTTTCTAATATATAGTGTGTGTCTCGGTAAATCCTTACTTCGTGGTATACTTCAGTGTTGTGGATGATTTGTTTTTATAGACGACTTGCAAGTAAGGTCATCCCCATGGTAACCGGTACACACTGCAGCCAATGGTGCCAGGAAAAAAAAAACAGCTCCCATTGAATCCTATGTAAAATAGTCTCCGCTATATCAGGTTTTGAAAATAATAGACCAAATTACCAACTTGTGCTATCTACACTATCTACTTGTGTTGTCCACACTATCTACTTGTGTGCATGTTTAGTGTAATGTCTCTACTGTACGTGCACGGAGCCGTTTTACACAGGATTTATAAAACTTGAACAGAAAGGCACATGGTTAGACAAACATGGACATATGAACATACGGATAGACAAATATAAATAGATGAACACATGAACAAACAAACATGGACATATGAACATACGGACAGAGTAACATCGATAGATAAACGTAAGAACAGACAAACATTGATAGATAAACATAAGAATAGACGAACATGGACAGATGTTCATATGGACAACCAAAATGTGGACAAATCATTCGATTTCACTTGCGTTTAATAGCACTTCCAAATGCGGAATATAATCAAACCACTGCGGAATGTAATCAAACCACTGCGGAATGCCGTGAACAAGAGTACATGGGGTTCACAACATCATACGTAGACACAACTATTGATCAAATGAGGTCATCAAATATTTATTTCACTATCTTCCTAACAAAGTGCAAAAGTCAAAGTACTTGTTTTAAAAAGTAACGAACTGCTGAATAAATTAATTAGTGCGCGTGTGAGCGAAATAAGTTTGATTGTTTTAAATCAATAAATGATTGGGCGTGGTAGTTTACTGTGACTGTGACTAATATAAGAGAGTTTATTTTATGCCGCGATTGTGTATTTTACTCTATTAATTTTTGTCTTATTCGAAGATCGAATAATTATTGATTGCAATTGAATAATTTCCCTTTTTCGTTTCTTTTTTCAGTCTGGACTATTTTGGCAATATTTAGACCTATTGGGCAGGGCTGTTTGTCTCAGAGACGAATTGGTGGCGAACCACATTTGTCAATGTATCAGTCATTGGAGGTGAGCTACCTATGTCATGTATCAGTCATTAGAGACGAGCTACATATTTTAATGTATCAGTCATTGGAGGTGAGCTACCTATGTCATGTATCAGTCATTAGAGACGAGCTACATATTTCAATGTATCAGTCATTAGAGGCGAGCTACATATGTCATGTATCAGCCATAATATCAATCAATGTATCAGTCAAGGCTAAGATACACTACTCTTGGGCCTATTCGTTCAAATATTCAAGAACATTAATGTCATTGTCGATTCTGTGAAAACGAATTTAAATGATGGATTGATGTGAAAATTAAAGAGGGTAAAACAATGTTAAGTAAATTTCACCTACCTGATTCAACCAACCATTGGTAGTTAAGATTTGGTTCTTTTCATCCTAGAAACAGACACATAAAGATTTTATTTAATTATATGCTGTTGCTGAGAAAATGTCACAGTAGAGGAGAGATACGGAGAGAACATATGGTCAGGTGAAAAATGGTCAGTTGAACATTTGGCCAGCTGCACATATAGGTAGATGAAATATTGACAAACATGGACAGATGAATGTATGGAAATTCAATGGTATTGAAAAAAAACTTTTGTTGAGACAACGTTAACAGCTTTATATACAATTCTAACAAGTATATAGCAAGTATATAGCACGTTTATAGCAAGTATATTTAAGACAAGTAGATAATGCCAAATTGTATCATCAATGGCAGTACCAACGTAAAGCTGAACTGATTTAGAACTATTGATGAAAATTATTTCTATGAAACCTTATTTCTTCAGTTGCCGGCTTTTCTGTTCCTCTAAAGTTTGTATTTCTCTGTTGTCTGCTTTTTTAATCATGTAAGTTCCGTGCAACTTTATGATTTGTCATTTCCCTAATGGAGCTTTTCACCATCGGTATTACCACTGATGTTACCATCGGCAATACAATCAATCTTACCATTGTTGTTACCATCTGTTTTACCATTGGTGTTACGGTTGGTGTTACCATTGGTTTTACCATCGGTGTTACCAACAATTACTATAGTTATATTCCCCACATATTCAAATCTACTATGGCCAAAGAGGAACCTCATTGGAAATAGATAAATGCAGTCTTTAGGACTGGAACCCGCTTCCTTCACTGTGCATACCACGATCACAACTTTACCACCATATCGGCAATTATTATATGATTAATAAAATCATTCTTGTTTTTTTTTCTCTCACGGAGTTGAAAGAAATGAAACTTTCTAAAATTTTATTTCTTTTATTATTATTATTGTTTCCTTTTGGTTAAATCTGGTTTTAACAGAAATTTACAAATTAACTGATCTGGAATTTAAGTTTAAAAATTTCCCTCAGCCCTAACGGGCCATTGGGGCAGATGAAGTGTAGAATACATTTGTTTCTATAACCTCGGCATATGAAGGGATTGTGTGGTTAGCACAACGCCCAGATGCCTTTACTTCCCCAACTTAAGTCAGGTACCCATTCAAAGCTGGGTGGTCTATTGAGACGACTTTGCACCGAATTTCACCTGGAAAAATTCCATGAGCCTCACCGAGGATCGAACCCAGGACTCTCAGGTCAACGGTCAAGTATCTACACCACTCGACCATCCTGTTATTTAATGGCGACCTAACGAAGATATGTCCCGCCAGTGACTTACCACCATCACACAGAATGTCGTCACAAGTTTAAAAAGAAGTTATCATTTTTGGAAGAATATAATTTGTAAGTATATACTATTTAACTGGTTAATATTCATTTAAATAAATATACACAAGACAACACATTTATATGTAATACTAATAATAATATATATTTCATAACAGTTTTATTTCATCGGAATCGTAAAATAACATTAGTTTCATTGAAATGAATAACTAAGTAAAGACTGACATAAAAGTATAACGGTGTAATAACGTTATTTAATTCATTGGGTAATAAATAAATGATAAGAGCAATTAATACGCTAAAAGAATGAGAAAAGTAGAATCCCTGATGCCGTATTATTTGTCCCCTCTTGACAATATTTCCTCAAAAGAGATAACTCGGTTGCTGGGGAGATATTGGACTGCCATTAACCAGTTGTTGTATTGTTTCAAGCTACCAACAGAGTTTAGAGTTGTCAAACTTTATGTGTATGACGTACTAAATTTAGACCCAAAGATCTTGATCAGTTTACGCACTGACTAGAATTGACTAAATCGACCAGACTTAATATGCTTTACCAAATCTACTGCATTTTACGTAGTATCTTCCTTCATACATTGGCTCTCAATTCAAGAAGGGTAGGAAATACAAATACAAAATAAATTTTACGCAATTTATTTTGTCATAACAGTAGGTAAAACCACCACGTACGTTTTTTTCTTCTATTACAAGAGTGTTGACTAGATACAGGTTATGCCACTACTAAGTTGTACCTACCACATCAATAAACTGGACTAGTTCCAGCTAAGAAGACAGCCATTAAGTTGTACCTACCACATCAATAATCTGGAATAGATCCAGCTAAGAAGACAGCCATTAAGTTGTACCTACCACATCAATAATCCGGACTAGATCCAGCTAAGAAGACAGCCATTAAGTTGTACCTACCACATCAATAATCTGGAATAGATCCAGCTAAGAAGACAGCCATTAAGTTGTACCTACCACATCAATAATCTAGACTAGATCATCCAGCTAAGAAGACAGCCATTACGTTGTACCTACCACATCAATAATCTAGACTAGATCATCCAGCTAAGAAGACAGCCATTAAGTTGTACCTACCACATCAATAATCTGGAATAGATCCAGCTAAGAAGACAGCCATTAAGTTGTACCTACCACATCAATAATCTGTTCTAGATCCAGCTAAGAAGACAGCCATTAAGTTGTACCTACCACATCAATAATCTAGACTAGATCCAGCTAAGAAGACAGCCATTAAGTTGTACCTACCACATCAATAATCCGGACTAGATCCAGCTAAGAAGACAGCCATTAAGTTGTACCTACGACATAAATAATCCGGACTAGATCCAGCTAAGAAGACAGCCATTAAGTTGTACCTACCACACCGTTAATCTGGAATAGATCCAGCTAAGAAGACAGCCATTAAGTTGTACCTACCACATCAATAATCTAGACTAGATCATCCAGCTAAGAAGACAGCCATTAAATTGTACCTACCACATCAATAATCTGTAATAGATCCAGCTAAGAAGACAGCCATTAAGTTGTACCTACCACATCAATAATCTGGAATAGATCCAGCTAAGAAGACAGCCATTAAATTGTACCTACCACATCAATAATCTGTAATAGATCCAGCTAAGAAGACAGCCATTAAGTTTTACCTACCACATCAATAATCTAGACTAGATCATCCAGCTAAGAAGACAGCCATTAAGTTGTACCTACCACATCAATAATCCGGACTAGATCCAGCTAAGAAGACAGCCATTAAGTTGTACCTACCACACCGTTAATCTGGAATAGATCCAGCTAAGAAGACAGCCATTAAGTTGTACCTACCACATCAATAATCTAGACTAGATCATCCAGCTAAGAAGACAGCCATTAAGTTGTACCTACCACATCAATAATCTGGAACAGATCCAGCTAAGAAGACAGCCATTAAGTTGTACCTACCACACCGTTAATCTGGAATAGATCCAGCTAAGAAGACAGCCATTAAGTTGTACCTACCACATCAATAATCTAGACTAGATTATCCAGCTAAGAAGACAGCCATTAAATTGTACCTACCACATCAATAATCTGTAATAGATCCAGCTAAGAAGAAAGCCATTAAGTTGTACCTACCACATCAATAATCTGTAATAGATCCAGCTAAGAAGACAGCCATTAAGTTGTACCTACCACATCAATAAGCTGGAATAGATCAAGCTAAGAAGACAGCCATTAAGTTGTACCTACCACATCAATAATCTGGACAAGAGCCAGGCCAAACGTTACATTCAGGGCGTCTGTGTGGTTCAGTGATGGGCGAACTCTCTTGTCGTAATTTTTCATGAGGTCTCTGACCAAACGATACTCGTTCTCATCCGCCTGTGTGACCATGACTGTAATGATAATAACAATAATACTAAGAACACACAGTCACTGCAAAGTATGACATTTAGAATACAAAGTAAGTCCGATTATTTCAGACATTTTAAGCAGTAAACTTCGTTGAATAACCGCGTAACATACAACTCTAGCATAGTTGAAAAAAAAACACCACCGGAAGAGGATATTGGAACGATTCTTTTTCAAGTTAATAAACTCGCCAAACTTTCATCGTATAATTTAAAGTCTTAAAAACGGACAAAGCATTACGTTTTTTTTAATTTTATATGGATAAACAATTTTGTAATGAAAAAATAATCTACAATTTAAAGATTTATACATTTTGAAAAATTTCTTCTTAAACTACAACCGAGGCCCCGCCACACGAACACAAACCAGAGGCCCCTGGATATAGTGGCCCCGTGGGGTAAAGTAGCCTGCTATTAAATAACTGTGATCCTGTGGAGTAAAGTAGCATTCTATTAAATAACTGTGATCCTGTGGAGTAAAGTAGCTTGCTATTAAATAACTGTGATCCCGTGGAGTAAAGTAGCCTGCTATTAAATAACTCTGATCCTGCGGAGTAAAGTAGCCTGCTATTAAATAACTGTGATCCTGTGGAGTAAAGTAGCCTGCTATTAAATAACATTGATCCTGTGGAGTAAAGTAGCCTGCTATTAAATAACTGTGATCCTGTGGAGTAAAGTAGCTTGCTATTAAATAACTGTGATCCTGTGGAGTAAAGTAGCCTGTTATTAAATAACTCTGATCCTGTGGAGTAAAGTAACCTGCTATTAAATAACTCTGATCCTGTGGAGTAAAGTAGCCTGCTATTAAATAACTCTGATCCTGCGGAGTAAAGTAGCCTGCTATTAAAAAACTGTGATCCTGCGGAGTAAAGTAGCCTGCTATTAAATAACTGTGATCCTGCGGAGTAAAGTAGCCTGCTATTAAATAACTGTGATCCTGTGGAGTAAAGTAGCCTGCTATTAAATAACATTGATCCTGTGGAGTAAAGTAGCCTGCTATTAAATAACTGTGATCCTGTGGAGTAAAGTAGCTTGCTATTAAATAACTGTGATCCTGTGGAGTAAAGTAGCCTGCTATTAAATAACTCTGATCCTGCGGAGTAAAGTAACCTGCTATTAAATAACATTGATCCTGTGGAGTAAAGTAGCCTGCTATTAAATAACTGTGATCCTGTGGAGTAAAGTAGCTTGCTATTAAATAACTGTGATCCTGTGGAGTAAAGTAGCCTGTTATTAAATAACTCTGATCCTGTGGAGTAAAGTAACCTGCTATTAAATAACTCTGATCCTGTGGAGTAAAGTAGCCTGCTATTAAATAACTCTGATCCTGCGGAGTAAAGTAGCCTGCTATTAAAAAACTGTGATCCTGCGGAGTAAAGTAGCCTGCTATTAAATAACTGTGATCCTGCGGAGTAAAGTAGCCTGCTATTAAATAACTGTGATCCTGTGGAGTAAAGTAGCCTGCTATTAAATAACATTGATCCTGTGGAGTAAAGTAGCCTGCTATTAAATAACTGTGATCCTGTGGAGTAAAGTAGCTTGCTATTAAATAACTGTGATCCTGTGGAGTAAAGTAGCCTGCTATTAAATAACTCTGATCCTGCGGAGTAAAGTAACCTGCTATTAAATAACTCTGTTCCTGTGGAGTAAAGTAGTCTGCTATTAAATAACATTGATCCTGTGGAGTAAAGTAGCCTGCTATTAAATAACTGTGATCCTGTGGAGTAAAGTAGCCTGCTATTAAATAACTCTGATCCTGTGGAGTAAAGTAGCCTGCTATTAAATAACTCTGATCCTGTGGAGTAAAGTAGCCTGCTATTAAATAACTCTGATCCTGCGGAGTAAAGTAGCCTGCTATTAAAAAACTGTGATCCTGCGGAGTAAAGTAGCCTGCTATTAAATAACTGTGATCCTGCGGAGTAAAGTAGCCTGCTATTAAATAACTGTGATCCTGCAAGATCGAAGGGACACTTTCATGCTATTTTTAAAAGTAGTAATTTTATGTCAAAGTCATGTCAGTCCATGTTTTCATGAAGTTTGTTACATGTCCACAAGTTCAGTAATTTCATGTAAGTTCCCTAACATTTATTTCATATGACCTACTTTGTAGATATGTCATAAGTATGTCATGTCATGAGCTTGTGTTAGCTCCTTGTAAAGTAATCTTATGTCAGTTCCCTGTGTAGTCTAAGGCATATGACAGCTGCTACTGTGTCACAACTGGTGTCATATAGCTACTGACAGCTGCTACTGTATCACAACTGGTGTCCTACAGCTACTGACAGCTGCTACTGTATCACAACTGGTGTCCTACAGCTACTGACAGCTGCTACTGTATCACAACTGGTGTCCTACAGCTACTGACAGCTGCTACTGTATCACAACTGGTGTCCTACAGCTACTGACAGCGGCTACTGTATCACAACTGGTGTCCTACAGCTACTGACAGCTGCTACTGTATCACAACTGGTGTCCTACAGCTACTGACAGCTGCTACTGTATCACAACTGGTGTCCTACAGCTACTGACAGCTGCTACTGTATCACAACTGGTGTCCTACAGCTACTGACAGCTGCTACTGTATCACAACTGGTGTCCTACAGCTACTGACAGCTGCTACTGTATCACAACTGGTGTCCTACAGCTACTGACAGCTGCTACTGTATCACAACTGGTGTCCTACAGCTACTGACAGCTGCTACTGTATCACAACTGGTGTCCTACAGCTACTGAAGTTTCTCAGCTGTCCTTAACCCCCCCTCGCCATCGCCCCCCATACCAGCAGTTAATCATATCGCTGATCAAAGTACTGACCAGCGGTCACCGATTTGAAAAATGGCGCTAGCCTTAAAAAATCAAATCTCAGCCCGGTCAGCTGGAGGTGGACAGCAGACTAATAACTTGGCCTCCCAAGTGGGCAGTCAATGAATCGGTCATTTATGACGGTCCTCCATAAAAACCTAACACCCGGGCATGGCTACCGAACACCCGGGCATGACTACTTATCTGTTCAACAACAGTTGGCGATGACTCTATGTATATGCGTGTGTGTGTATACTATTCTCTGTACGAAGAATGAATCTCGTAAGCATGAATGTCTTGTTTGTTCAAGATTGTGTTTATACATGTAAATAACTCAGGGAAAATACTGATTAATCTCAACAAACAAAAAAAATAGTTTGTTGTAACCAATGAACATTGACGTCCTTGTAGCAATAAAGTATGTTTAGTAGTTGGTCGGTATGTCTATTTCGATAGACCTCATCCTAGCTGTTTTTTCTTCTACCACCGTGAGCTGAATTCTACTTTTGTACTACTGAATCGGACGAGTAGATTCGATTTGGCATTGTTATGACACCAGAAATTCTAAAGTTCTAAATTTAACCCCCTTTTTGTTTCTAACCCTGGCACGTTGTTTAATTATTCATTCTATGGCGACTGAGTCACGTGTTTTACTTAAGACATTACACGATTATAATGTATTAGGTCTCATAAAAGATGACTCACGTGATTCACACGGATAAGATGACCTTCAAGCAAAGCAGCCATTATTAGACTTGACAAGATCTAGGCAAACTATGGCCCGCGGACCAGACTCGACCCGCTGGACTGTTTAATCAGGCCCGCCACTCGTTTCAGGGTGAAGCACAACAATTAATGTCACGAGGTATACATTTGATTCACGTGACTTCATGTTAACACTCCAAACCATCTGAAGTATGTTTGTAGCTAGTTTTATCCTGTATGTTTGTAACTAGTTTTACCCTATATATCTGTAACTAGTTTTATTCTGAATGTTTGTTACTAGTTTTATCCTGAATGTTTGTAACTAGTTTTATCCTGAATGTTTGTAGCTAGTTTTACCATGTATGTTTGTAGCTAGTTTTACCATGTATGTTTGTAACTAGTTTTATCCTGAATGTTTGTAGCTAGTTTTATCCTATATATCTGTATGCCGGCATGCCAATGTACAAGTGGATATTATTTATGTGTGCTAGCATATTTCATTATGTATTTAGGTTTTGATATAAATGTACTTTTATGTATTTTTGTTTGGATATAACTTTATGTGTTTTAGGATTGGATATACTTTTTATCTATTGATTTATACCATTAGGGCGCCGTAGGCAGTTATGGTCTTTGGGGTTGCCGATTAAGTCGACCCGACCCTGACCCCTGGCCCCCAATTTTAGGATACATACGCCCTTCCGGTTATATAATTGTGTTTACATGTACACCATGGCTCCATTCCTATGTTATTGAGAGCTATAACAGAGATATGAAGTTATATGGGCCTATAGAGAAGGTGTAAAGGTATAACAATATGTCACGTGGTCTAGTTGCATTGTTCTCATTAGACCTAGTATACATTGTTTTAAACCGAAATCGAGAAATGCATGCTCATAAACAATTGAACTCAGAGCCATTGTTATATATTAATATGTATATATACAAACATTATTTATTATATATATATATATATATATATATATCTATATAGCATCCATGCAAATAGATAATGAGTTGTACTATGATACAAGGAATACAATAAACTGTATGTGTGTGTGTGTATATTGTTTAATTATTGGTTAAGTATTCAAATTAAGAGCTTACAATTTATAAACATTAATCTATGAGCATTTAATCCGGAAGGAACTCCCGATTTCTAAGCATATTATCACATACAGACACTAATAGACTCGTATGCTTGAAATTCTTGTCTGTTCACTACTGTGTTCATTTCTTAAACCTATCTGTGACCCACATATTGAGTACACTTCTAAACCCGGTGACCAACATAGTTTGTCCACTTCTAACCCCTATCTGTGACCCACATACTTTGTCCACTTCTAACCCCTATCTGTGACCCACATACTTTGTCCACTTCTAACCCCTATCTGTGACCCACATACTTTGTCCACTTCTAACCCCTATCTGTGACCCACATACTTTGTCTACCTCTAAACTATAACTGTGACCCACATATTTGTCCACTTCTAAACCCTAAATATGACCCACATACTTTGACGACTTCTAAACTATATCTGTGACCCACATACATTGTCCACTTCTAAGCCCTATCTGTGACCCACATAGTTTGTCCACTTCCAAACCCTAAAATTGACCCACATACTTTGTCCACTTCTAAATCCTATCTGTGACCCACATACTTTGTCCACTTCTAACCCCTATCTGTGACCCACATACTTTGTCTACTTCTAACCCCTATCTGTGACCCATATAGTTTGTCTACCTCTAAACTATAACTGTGACCCACATATTTGTCCACTTCTAAACCCTAAATATGACCCACATACTTTGACCACTTCTAAACTATATCTGTGACCCACATACATTGTCCACTTCTAAGCCCTATCTGTGACCCACATAGTTTGTCCACTTCCAAACCCTAAAATTGACCCACATACTTTGTCCACTTCTAAATCCTATCTGTGACCTACATACTTTGTCCACTTCTAAACCCTATCTACAAATAAAGCAAATAAAATCATTGTATCGGATTATCCAACTGTCCTGGATTAGTGTCCAGAGAATTCGCTACAAAGCTTTAGTACTGAATAACAACAGCAGAACTGGTCATTGTTGAGCATGCGACATTTTACTAGCGTCTGAGTCAGCGTCACAAAATTTAAGTCAGGACAGACTCATATTAACCTAAGGAAGTAAATCCTGGAAGATGACGTAGGAAGTAAAATGTCCCTCCACAATTAAAACGATAGCATCCATGCAAATAGATAATGAATGAGTTGTACTATTATACAAGGAATACAATAAACTGTTTAATTATTTGTAATTTTTTATGTTTTGTTTTTATTTTAAAGTGAAATAATGGTCTTCCATTATAACCCTTCAGGGTCAGACGAGGAAGTGTAAAGTTCATCTGTTTCTTAGCCACTGAGTACTATAGGTACCAGGGGGTCGTATGACTAGTACTACGCCCAGCTGCCTGTCCTCCCCCCCCCCCCCCAACTAATGTGAGGTACCTATCTTAAGCTGGGTGATGTAGGGAACTTTTGCCAAGAGCTTTTTAGATGTTCGAAACATTTTCTGTGTATTTGCCTGGAAGAACAAAAATATTTGGGCATGTATTTGCTGTACAGTTTCGTGCTGAGATGATGACGTGTTTAAATATCTTGTCTCTCTGGAATATGTTGTAGTTTTGCCATCATTTGACAGAAGACATGAAATAAGTCACAAAAAAGCGTATGAAATGTGTTTACACTCCACAATACATTCCTCGTTATTGATCGTGCCATGCGAACAGTGCCGCTGAGAGGGAGGGGGCGGGGGGCAAATGCCCAGGGGCCCGGCGAGTTTTAGGGCGAGTTTTAGGGGACCGGACTGAGTTGGCCAATCAACTTTTGAACATATTATTATCAGCACAGGGGGCCCGTGACAGTCTTGCCCAGTGGCCCGAAATTTCTGTCGATGTGCCTGCATGCGACTATCACATTTGTAATTTACTGTACTTAATAATAATACAGCTCTAGCGCTGGACTCTCGACAGGTAGAGTCTTGGGTTCGAGACACAGTGAGGACCGTGGGATTTGTTCAGGTCCTGGTGAAAGTCCACAAGTCCATCCAGCTTTAAATACGTAAATGACTTTAAGTTGGGGGAAGTACCTGTGCCTGGACGTTGGGCTAGCCAAACAATCCTCCAATACGCCGTGGCTACTGAACCCGATGAGCCTTGAGGGACCCTAAGAGATCTTTTTTATAATAATACAAACCATTTATTATTTTAATTTCGGAAATGTTGAATGTTTAAATGACTAGACATGTTATCAAATCTCAAGATATTACACTATATGTTCAGTGAAGAAATGTTATAAATAAATAAAAATGTTTTGGAATTTAATCAGGTGATAACTTTCAAGGAGTTTGGAAATGAAGCAAAAAAAAATTGTTATAAAAAAATGGGTTGACAAGATGGATGGAGGTAAAGAGAGACGCTATAGTGTATAACTTTTCGCATATACCTAATGGATTAGATATTTTTGTAAAACTTTTCTAAGTAATGAAAGATTGAATGGAGGTAAAAAAAAACATGAGATGTAGACAAACAACAACAACAAAAATAAAACCATGACAGATAAATAGATAAACATAGCGGATGGAGAGAAAGAATAAAAAAAACCGTTAGCACAATCTTACTTTGTAAATTATTTAGATATGGTAAGATCAAACAGAGGTAGGATAAGAAATTTTGTTTTATAAAGTCCATGCAATGATTAGAATTGGATTTCTTCCATCTAATCAGCCACAGCTGTTTAAATAGTATCCTTCTTTCCTAAACACCATTACTACCATGTATGCACCTCGAGGGACAGGGGTAGGTGACTGGATAAGCCGGGAGTTGAGCCCTTGACCTACACAGCATGTAGCGCAGGCTTACAACCGAAAATCACAGCAAGCGACCCAAGTAACCTATCACCTGTTATACAGTCCGCGTTCATGTGCGCAATGGTCATGGAGGCACTACGAAACAGTGCTGTTTTGTTGTGTGTTCACTTTTTTTTGTTCACTATAAAGACCGTATAACGAATCTCACAATCGCTATTGCGCTGCTGATTGTTGATTTGAACGGCTGTTGAGATCGCTTTGTGTAAATGCTCTGCCATTGTTATATAAATCAGTACAACAGTGGGGGCCCACTAGCGTTACATGGCGCCCCGTGGTGAAAACTTTATAAATACCGCCCCCCATTCCCGTGCCAAAAAACAAATTAAGGGGTGAAAGTGCTGCCCTCCAGCAGGTGGCAAAGCAATAGCCTCCAGTGGGAACCAACCCGTCCGCTCCTCTGTTAGTAACGCCTCTGCAGCTCAGGGATATGTCAATAAACAAAAAAAAAATCAACACAAGAGGTCAACGTGCGATGAAATATAAATATCTAAGTTAAAATGAGTACATGTGAGTACTGCTAGACAACCGATATGCAAATCTTGAGAGGTTACATACATCAGGTGAACCACCTGGTGTTATTTATACATTGGCGTAGCGAGGGGTAGGCAAGGGGGGTCACGTCCGGGCGCTACTCACAAAGGGACGCCAAATGGTATATTTTACATATAATATTGTATGGTTTTCGACTGGGGTGGCGGCGCTAAAAAGGTATTGTGCCCTGGGCTACGCTACTGTGACTATAGTCTCTGGTAAAATTCTAAAATATTTTCGTCAAAAGAAATATATCTTAAATTTATTTCAAACTTTTCTGTAATAGGTCAAACTAAAAATAATAGGCCAACTAAAAAAAAACAACAACATGGACATCAACTTAAATTACCATGACAGCTGATGACCACAAAGGATTTTATTGACCACAACAAACCATGCTACAGTCCGAGTAGTAAATTTTCTTGACCATCTCGAACATCGGACAAGTGATTTCCGCCATCTCGAGGGAAGGGACAGCACTAAGATAGCGTGTGGCTTGTGATTTGTCAGCAGGGGGGTGGGGTGGGGGGGCGGCCCAATTCGATCAATGCTGGACAACTAGGGTGACAAACAAGCGACTCATCTGGAGTGGACAGTAGAGATCGGAAGATTTTCTCATTATGACTCAACGTGGATTTTTTTTTTTTGGATGGACGGTAGAGATTACACTGGTCGAGTGGAGAGTAAAGATCATATGACTAAAATGGTACAGCAGAAAAATGTAATAGAACGTCAATCGCATGGGTGGGCAAAATTGTTTGAATCGTGGGCCGAAGTGTCGTCTAAATTAGATAGAATTTCAGAAATAAGCAGAGGGGTTGATTATTGAGCTGAGGCATGACGGTAATAAAGCCCCCCCCCTCCCATAGCGGAGCGCAAGGCGGACCAAACAGCTAAAAGGGGCCCCCATATTTGGTCGGATCAAACAGCTAAAAGGGGGCACCATATTTGGATTGAGGGCCGTAGATCTCCTACCCAAGGTCAAGTTCAAATGACCTGAAAGAATAGGTAAATCGCTTAAGCAAAAACATTGCAAACGTATCCTTATGCGTGTAGAAGTAGTTTAAGTTTTAAATTTATAAAACGTTGCAAAATGTCAATGAAGCGAATTGGCTAACCGTTTCATTTACACGAGAGACGATAATATCTAGTATTTTGAAAGAGAGAACTTGGTCAGCTGTAAAGTAGTCACCTATATGATGTTGGAGTCTATTATGCACAAATTGGAATACCACACTGGATTCATGTGCCCTTGTGATGGATACAACAACATTCAAATACTAATGGTGAAAAAAAAAAGTCCTTTATCTGAACGTATCAGGAGGCGCGGCATCTCACAGGACCGTTCATGAACGGATATCTCGAAACAGCGATCCAGTGAGGGCCCTATAACGTTATTTGACAGAATGTCCAGAGAAACATGTTGCTGTTTAAGAAAGAACGAGCATATGGTTATAAATATTTGCCAGTAAATGTTTAATTCAAAAGATCTACTAATCCATATTTCTATGTGGTGTGTTTTAAGAACCGGTAGCTCGATTAAATATAACAAAGTCTTCCACGGCTAATGAGGTGTCATTAAATCACACAGCACAACGATCTATATCAGTGCTTCTCAAAGTGGTGGGCCGCGGCCCCCTAGGAGGCCGTGGACTGTCCGGAGGGGGGGGGCCGTGGAATTTCGAAAAATGTGACACATGAAATATAATTAACCTAATGTATTGTATGTAAATAGTATTAATATATGTTTAAAATAAAATCTAGTTTATTTTATATGCTGCATCCTTTCACTCTTTCATTGTTAACATTAGAAAAAGCATGTATTGACTAGTAAAAGTTTGCATATAGAAGTTTAAAATTATAAATTTAAGCAATCTAAACCAAAATAAAATAGGGGGGCCGCGACATATTGATTGGCGTTCTAAGGGGGAAGCCGTGACTTCAAAAAGTTTGAGAAGCACTGGTCTATATTAGCACTTAGGTAGCCTGGTCTTCTTCAATAAGCTGAGACTTGTGTAGACTGTTGACCAGCCACTCTAATACGACGGATGGACTGGTCAGATGTAAAGGGGGCTGGGTTGATGGCAATGTAATAAACATTCACTTCCAGCCCTCCCAAGGAATTATCATCACATTTTTTTTTACCAAAAGCACCTGATACTGTTAATGACCTATGTCCAAAGTACAGGTCAGTACTTTTAATGTTTACTGAGCTCATTACTGTCCTGTGTATATTTAGAATAGTTTTACACACAATTTGATGTCACAAAATACTGTTGTAAGCAACAGATTGGACACTTTTTACATTTATTTTTAAAAATATACATCACGCAGAGGCGTAGTGAGGGGTGGGCAAGGGGGCATCATGCCCCGGGCGCTACTCACAAAGGGGCGCCAAATGGTATATTTAACATATATTATATGGTTCTCGAATGATGGGGGGGGGGCGCTAAAAAGGTATTTAAAAAGTATTGTGCCCCGGGCGCGAGTTAAGCTCGCTACGGCACTGACATCACGTATTTAATAATATTTTGAGTTGCTACATGTACAGTGTACACTTTCCTGTACATGGTAGGTGTACCTTAGAATTATGTGAGGTGTTCTCAAACTTCTCATGCCCTAGAGCAACGGTCGCCAACCGGTGGTCCGCGGGCCAGGATCTTAAGTGGTCCGCGGGCCAGGATCATAAGTGGTCCGCGGGCCAGGATCATAAGTGGTCCGCGGGCCAGGATCATAAGTGGTCCGCGGGCCAGGATCATAAGTGGTCCGCGGGCCAGGATCATAAGTGGTTTGCGGGCCAGGTTCATAAGTGGTCCGCGGGTCAGGATCATAAGTGGTCCGCGGGCCAGGATCATAAGTGGTCCGCGGGCCAGGATCATAAGTGGTCCGCGGGCCAGGACCATAAGTGGTCTGCGATAAAAAAAATTTTTTCCAATGTCCGCAGAATAAAAGATGCAAAAAGCGATTACGACTAAAGCAAAAATGATTATTGAACTCAAGTCATTAATGGTGATTGTTATCGCTAAAGATACTCAACTCATAATTCTCCACACAATTTAAAGATACATACTTATAATACTCAAGACAATTTAAAGATATTCAATCATAATCATCAACTAATATAAAAGTAGTACAAGAAAATAAATATTTTGTGCGAATAGCCACGGTCTGCAGAAATTGTTTCATGAACTTAGTGGTCCCCGATGGATATGACGTAAGTATTGGATGGCACGTAAGATCGGAAAGGTTGCCGACCGCGGCCATACGGCAAATTTTAAAATTTGAAACAGATAACGGTTAAAATCTATTCTAGTAACACAGTAGTACATGTATACGTTGTACAGTATTTTGGACGGTGAAAACCTTGTAAAATAAAGCAGCGTCGGTTAAACACTATTGGTTCGCAGGCACCATTGATTGAGAATATCTGTCCTAATGTGTCTGCCAGCTTTATGTGTTTAGCTGTCAGTTGAAAGAAGAATACAGGCACAAGACAGAATCAAATGAGCTGCATGTCGCAACACACAACCAATGTCTAGTTTGTTATCATATAAATGGCTGCCTTCAGACATGGCCGCTAATACCGGGAAGATGAAATGTCCTGCAGGGATGGACGTGAAGTCAATCCGCCTTCTATTAACCTGTAATTCTCCGAGCCTAAGTCCAGAGAAACAGAAGGCATTTAATTGCCCCGAACAACCAGCGAAATACTTCCGTGTCCTTTCAGCGTGCCGGACAACTGACGGACAACTGATGGACACATTCAGGATAGAGTAAAGTAAATCTAAGTAGATGATCAAATGTTACAGTCCATGTGAGTGGTCAGCGTGTCAGGACAGAGCGCTGGTGAAGGACAGTGGAACTCTGGCCATTAAATTTCAGAGTTTTATTTTATCGGGTAGGATGATTGTCAGGGAAATTCCGGCCATTTTAGTTTGAATTCAACATCAATTACTGTAGCCACTGAGGTCATCAGATGAAAGGTTAGCCAACTACGACGTAGACATTTTATATCAAACGTAGACATTTTGTTGTTAACTACAGCACACATTTGTATCAAACGTAGACATTTTTTGTTAAATACTGCACACATTTGTATCAAACGTAGACATTTGGTTGTTAACTACACCATACATTTGTATCAAACGTAGGCATTTGTTGTTAACTATAACACAAATTTGTGTCAAACGTAGACATTTTGTTGCTAACTCTGGCCATTAAATTTCAGAGTTTCATTTTATCGGGTAGGATGATTGTCAGGGAAATTCCGGCCATTTTAGTTTGAATTCAACATCAATTACTGTAGCCACTGAGGTCATCAGATGAAAGGTTGGCCAACTACGACGTAGACATTTTATATCAAACGTAGACATTTTGTTGTTAACTACAGCACACATTTGTATCAAACGTAGACATTTTGTTGTTAACTACAGCACACATTTGTATCAAACGTAGACATTTTTTGTTAAATACTGCACACATTTGTATCAAACGTAGACATTTGGTTGTTAACTACACCATACATTTGTATCAAACGTAGGCATTTGTTGTTAACTACAACACAAATTTGTGTCAAACGTAGACATTTTGTTGCTAACTAGAGCACACGTTTGTATCAAACGTAGACATTTTGTTGTTAACTACAGCATACATTTGTAACAAATGTAGACATTTTGTTGTTAACTACAGCACACATTTGTATCAAAACGTAGACTCTGCATAATTATTCCTCAGCATCTTAAACTATTTATCTATCAGACACAAAGTATTTGATTTTTTTTTCTGGACGGCACTTTTGATGGAAATGTGTATTTGAAGGGCCCCTGTGGTATGACCACTCCCCCATAGAGGTCACATAGTTTACCGATAGGAAATAATGGCTCTGACAAAGACGATCTGGCGATAGCAGGCAATACGTTGTTCTTTGTACTCCGGAGAAACTTATGTAGATAGAAATCAATATAGTCTGTGTAAAAAGAAATCAATATAGTCTGTGTAAACAGAAATCAATATAATCTGTGTAAACAGAAATCAATATAGTCTGTGTAAACAGAAATTAATATGGTCTGTGTATACAGAAATCAATATGGTCTGTGTAAACAGAAATCAACATAGTCTGTGTAAACAGAAATCAATATAATCTGTGTAAACAGAAATCAATATAGTCTGTGTAAACAGAAATCAATATGGTCTGTGTAAACAGAAATCAATACGGTCTGTGTAAACAGAAATCAATATAGTCTGTGTAAAAAGAAATCAATATAGTCAGTGTAAACAGAAATCAATATAGTCTGTGTTAACAGAAATCAATATGGCCTGTTTAAGGGCTACATGTTGGTCACTGGATCCACTTTGTGTTTGAAGTTTTATTGGGTTCGTTCAACTACGATGTAAAAGAAAACAATCCAAACATGAAGCTTCACTGGCCCCGTTGGTCATTATAACCTGTTGTCGATAGTTGATAATATTTTGATCTCAATAATATGCGCTAATTTGAAACAATCGCGCTTTAGGCCGAAGAAACTACTTTGTTTTTTACACTCTATTTACGAAGCTATATTGGTCACCAGGCAACGCAACTTTTATATAATAGTAAAACTGGTGATGTCGTTTACAGCAATGAAACAAAATCCCGTTTTAGGAAACTGGATAATGTTTATGAAACAACTGAGATTTTAAAAAAATAAAAAGTCTTGTTTATATATTCTTTTAAAATCTGAATCTAAATAGCACCCAAACAAAGTATTTACACAAATTACTTCTGCTATTAAAATATCGAATATTCATTCTAAGAGAACAATTCTCAATTTTCTTTTCTCATCAAAAATTCAACAAAATATAAAAATTAAACTTTCCCTCATTTAAATTACTATTTCTACGAGAAAGTTGAATCAAGGATGTTTGTTTGAAGTCTACAACCTACCCAAAGAACAGTAAAACCGGAATCAATGAGACACATTTGAAGACTATTACCTACCCAAAAAGAACAATAAAACCGGAATCAATGATACTCGTTTGAAGACCACTACCTACCCAAAAGAACAGTAAAACCGGAATCAATGAGACACGTTTGAAGACCGCTACCTACCCCATGTACGCCCACAGGGACTGTGTGTATGGCCCCCAGGTGACGCTGGACTAGACGACTCTACTACTGGCATGTATTTACTTAAGTGAAACGTGATGTTCGTTTGTGCGGGCCCATATACAAAGAAAAATAGCTATTGATCTGTGTGCTGAGCGGACAACCAGAGATGAATGTGAGCAAATTCTGGAAGATTGACATAAAAAACCATCTAAATTTAAAGGGCCGGTTCTAGTTGGGAGATCATTTAGAGACTGAAATGTAAATATGCTGGGTGAGGGGGGTACACTTTTGCCTCGGGGTGAGTTGGTTACTGGAAGGTCAATGCAGGTCATGTGACCTCAGACTGCTATACAAGTGGAAATGTCTATCGATCAAACGATCTACCACCTGCCTATCTGTATACTAATCCATTTCTCTATTCGTTTTTTTTTTATTTTTGTTTGTTTTGCTATTTATATGATTAGTATTTATAAATCTATTTTCTATCTACATTAATACCTATCTGTCTGATCATCAGTATATGTATTTGTTGCCATTGGTCAATTAAGGTTTGAAAGACTTTGGCTCAGATATGTAGCTCAATCATATGACTCATACATGCGGCTCCCATTCAGCAAGTTTAGGTCACAAAACTTTGATAAATTTAATACAATGCGTTGCGCAAAGTAATTTTATATACCATATGGAGAGTGTAACTCTCAGTCATTGACCTTATGATAATCTATTTATCAGCTGTACCTACAAAACAGTTTGCGTTTACCACCATAGTTGGACTTTGAGGTTATCTTGAATAGGTCAGTGTTGTATATATATAGGTCATTTTATTTTTAAAAAAATTAAGAAACTTATTAGTTTTTTTTTTTTTTTGGATTTAAAGAACCTAAAGGAACAATTATTAACACACAATCAGTTTTAAAATAGAGTATCAGTATATGGGATTAACAAACGGAAGGCAGATTTACTTCCCTTGTCTATAGCCATGACACATATAAAACATATCTTAAGTCATGTTTTTAAATTATATGAAAATCTTACAAATGACAATAACTCTTAAAACTGACAATAATTCTGACAATAAATCGTACAACTGACAATAAATCTTACAAATGACAATAAATCTTACAGATGACAATAATTCTTAAATCTTACAATAATTCTTACAACTGACAATACATTTTAATACTGACAATAATTCTTACAATTGACAATAATTCTTACAACTGTCAATAAATCTTAAAAGGATAACAAAAGAATATTTCTGTTAGACTAAAATAATAATATCCTGTTTGAGTATCATTGTTTTGTTGACTAGTTATCAAATCTTTTTGCTAAGCTCAGAATTAATGTTGAGTCTGATTTCATGCTTAGTGTGTGTGTGGGGGGGGGGGGGATAACTCATGTCATCATTTTCTGTTTGTTGTGTTGACTTTGGCTCAACTATGTAAACCTTTCACACAAATATGAACTATGTAAACCTTTCACACAAATATGAACTATGTAAACCTTTCACACAAATATGAACTACGTAATCTTTTCACACAAATATGAACTATGTAATCTTTTCACACAAATATGAACTATGTAAACCTTTCACACAAATATGAACTACGTAATCTTTTCACACAAATATGAACTATGTAATCTTTTCACACAAATATGAACTATGTACACCTTTCACACAAATGTGAACTATGTAAACCTTTCACACAAATATGAACTATTTAAACCTTTCACACAAATATTAACTATGTAAATTTTTCACACAAATATGAAACATGTAATCTTTTCACACAAATATGAACTATTTAAACTTTTCACACTAATATGAACATGTAAACTTTTCACACAAATATGAAACATGTAATCTTTTCACACAAATATGAACTATGTAAACTTTTCACACAAATATAAAATTCAAACCTCAAGGTTACATCTATTTTTCATACATATATTCAAGAAAAAATCATTGCAGATCAAATTTATTGATTGGCTGTTTGTGTGTGTGTGTTGTTTTTTTCATTGCTTATTAAATGAAGTCTGGAAATAAAAATTGTGAATAATTGAAGAATCATGGCTGGGGGCTATTCACAACTTTGTTTCAATATTTAAAGAAAAATAAATGTGTCCTTTGTCTATTGAAGATCTGCAACAAAGTAAGAAAAAATGAGAGAAAATTGTATGAAATATTTGACTGCAGATTGTACATGAAATATTTGACCGCAGATTGTACATGAAATATTTGACCGCAGATTGTACATGAAATGTTTGACTGCAGATTGTACATGAAATATTTGACTGCAGATTGTACATGAAATATTTGACTGCAGATTGTACATGAAATATTTGACTGCAGATTGTACATGAAATATTTGACTGTAGATTGTACAAAACTTCATAAATGTCAAAATTCTTGATGGGCCAGAAAAGTATTACAATAACTACCTGGACCGAAACGGTAAATGATTTAATGGAGATATTCTCAAATGGAAATAATGTCATGAAAGAATGACACTGATATTGTTAGCTACAATAAATAACACTGAAATTTTTAGCTACAATAGATTACACAGATATTGTTAGCTACAAAAAATGACCGGTATAAAAGTGGAAAAACCTTTACTTGGCCGTCATTCTTAGCAGTGGATCTAAATATTTTATTTTTTAATCGTAAGACACTAAAGTTTGATTTTTTTTTCCCAAGGAAACATTTACAATTGATATACTTTAATCGGTGTATTGGGTGGGGACGGAGAGAACTTACGGACACCAAGAGCTTGGTAAAAACAGAAACATCGTTCTAAAAATAAATCTATTTTCCAAGAGAATATATTCAAAAGGGCGCGGTTGGCTACCCTTATTGTTTTGAGACAAAATTTATTCTAAAAATTGATTTTTTATTTTGGTGTGGCTTTTGAAATGGATGAACTAAACATCAGTGGCAAACGAATCAAGGTTCTTACTGTGTCCGAGTGAAAACTGTTATTTAAAAAAAAAACAATACATCAAAATTATTGTGCTGACAATTTACAAAATTAAAATCTAAGTAATAAGCAAATAGCAAAAAAAATAAATATATAAACGGAATTTAAAAAAAAAAACAATTTTAAACGTGAATATTAAAGAACGGTTTGTTTGTGTATTAAAAGAGATGTAAACTGTGACTATCCGTCTTAAAAAACTGACCTTGTGACATTCACACACAACCAAAAATAAGAAAACAATTGAGCTCCAATCGATTGTAAATTGAGATATTTCTTCATACTGGAAGGGACCGGATGGGAGAAGTCATTGGGAGGGGGCAATCATATGAATCAGACAGTAAAGGGTTAAAACTAAACAACAAAACAAATGGTAGAGATCATTTCCCTTAATCTGAATTGATTTCAACGAAGTTTAGCTGTATTATGGCTGGAGTGGTGAGTGAAGGACAGTTTCGATGGCAGTAGAATAGGACTGTGTTGCCATTCTTACAGTGTCTCAGTGGTGTGGTACGAAAACACAAACAAACATTATCATACTGAGTATTTCCCATAGTTACGTACATCTAAATGAGTATTTTCCATGGTTACCTACATCTAAATGAGTATTTCACACGGTTTCCTACATCTAAATGAGTATTTTCCATGGTTACCTACATCTAAATGAGTATTTCCCATGGTTACCTACATCTAAATGAGTATTTCACACGGTTTCCTACATCTAAATGAGTATTTACATGGTTACTTACATTAAACTGAGTATTTCCCATGGTTACCTATATCTAAATGAGTATTCACGAGGTTACCTAATCTAATTGTGTACGGGATATTGGTGTGCAGGGGATGTTGGGGTTCAGGGGATGTTGGTGTTCAGGGGATGTTGGTGTGTAGGTGATGTTAAACACGGCCATAAATTTGATGTTAAACACGGCCATAAATTTGATTTATACATCAAGTGTAAGTTTAGTGTAAAACTTTCATTAAATTTTTCCAACAAATAGGTTTTTTTTTTGCATTATTAGAGAGAAAGTGACAAATTTTACAAACTACTTTTACTCTTGTCAGCAACTAAGTCAGTAATATAAAACTTTTGCTAAACATATTCAATCTCTGCCAACTTGAGCACATTGAAATGACTCACACACAGAATAAAAGCAGTAATCTCATTACCGGAAGTGACGTTAAGACACTGGAAATATTGGAGGCTACTTAAAGTTGGTGTGTGCAGAATGTTCAATTGGGTACTTGACAGGACAGGTTTTTGTGTGGGGTGGAGGGGAGGGGGTTGGAGCATTTTTGAAAATGTGGGTTAGTGAAATCAATTGAAATTATTACTGTGGATGAAGACCAATATGGTGGAATTATTATTCTGGTTTATAACGTAACCTTATATATACGTGAGATTACAATACTGACACAGAACATTTGTGTAATAAGCTAATTAGCTGGACAGGATTGAAGAACTACGTATAATTAAGTATTTTGTTATCTATTAGTAATATAAAGGGTGAAAAGAGCAGTAAGTAAAATTACATGCAACAGTAACATTATAGCCAACAATAACATTACATACAATAGTAACATTACATAGAACAATAACAGTACATACAACAATAGCATTACATACAACAATAACATCACATGCAACAATAACATTGCACGCAACAATAACATTACATACAACAATAAAATTACATACAACATTAATAATTCAAAGAAAGGATATTGCGTAAATCTGCAGTCAAACAGTCATGATCCAAACCTACGTAGTCTATCCAACAGTAAATGTAACATCCGTCCATATATCAACTGTGTACATAACAAAGCTCTAGTCTATTCCATATCAACAGTCTTTATAAAAGGTTAGAATATATCAGTGCTCGCAAATTAATTATTTATAACAACTGTCTATTGAGCAACCCCAATCGCTCATCAACAGTCGACAAAATATGATGCTACAGTTCAGTAGCGTATTCTTCAGCAGTACATAGCAGCATAAAAAGTAAACAACATAACCTATTAAAACATCACACACAAAATCATATAACAACAGTGCCCATAAAATAATAATGCGCAACAAAATAAAACAGCATAAAATTTCAAAATCAAAATGTATGATAGATAATTTGACTTTTTCTTGGATTGAATGCCTGTCAAGTTAGGAGCAAACAAATTAACTGCACTATCTAGACGTTATTCGTACACTCATTTATTCATGTATTTAATATATCAATATATCTTGACAGCACGTTTTGGCATCCAATCAATGAACATCTTCATGCTTACTATTTCACAGCCACTGTTTGTTAGTTGTTTACTTCGCCTGTTGTATCAATACATCACATAAACACCAACATCTCCTACAACCAACATCCCCAACACATCAACATCCGCTGAACACCAAAATTCCTTACCCACCAACATCCCGTACCCACCAATATCCCCTACAAACATACATCCGCTACACACCAACATTCCGTACAAACATACATCCTCTACAAACAAACATCCCGTACAAACATACGTCCGCTACACACCAACATTCCGTACAAACATACATCCTCTACAAACAAACATCTCCTACACACCAACATGACATACACTGAAACTCAAATCCTACCTGAGCTATGTTAACTCTTCAAGTCACTCCTCCGACTCATCCAGACAAAACACGTTCTTCAAGTTATGGACTTCTCCTCAACAGTAATACTCACATTTTAGACCGGGGAGGGGGGGAAGGGGGGGTAGGGAGCAGAGAAGGGGATATATTATTTGTTTTATCAAGAAATAACAGTTGTAATTTTTTTCTTAGTGTATGAAGGACACTTTGATTTGCAACATATTCCTCCCCAATGAAACTGTTAGTGGGTGGCTGGGGCATTCGACTTACTCACAACTGAAACTGATGGCTGTTGTAATGTTAGGTGAGGCACAGAGAAAAGTGAGAAATTTAACAGCCATCTCCGAAACTCTACATCATGTGAATACTATGTCCAATTTGATAAATTGGAATCGTATAACACATATGGGCACGGACGCTTGGCTCACGTCACAGACCATTGGCCCAGTGGATGGACATTCATCTCCAGTCGTAGATATGCTAGCATCAAAATAGATATTTTAAAATAGACATTTGGGAATAAATGTTGACTTTTATTTAGAAAACATTTGGAACTTATGTGATTTTTTTTTTTTGAGATGTAAACACACATTGAACAGAACACATAATTTTGATATGCCTAATTGATAAATGCAATTATACGACATACATTTAAATATAAGTCAATCTTTGCCATTAAATTACATGACAAATGATGAACTGCAGCTTCCAAATTAAGAAGGAATAAAATAGTTTCCTATGAAGTGTTTTCACATTGACGAGTATTTCGAACAAAAAAAAAACATAACTCTGTGCCAATGGTGATGAATTGTTGCCCTTTGGTGACTTTTCCCCACATTAATATTCAGAGTCTATTTAAGGTATATTATACCCTTAACTGATATGGTCGTTTGGGGAAATGAATTGGCATTTATCTGTTATGCTTTTATATATCCTTTCTGTGGGCATACAGACTTGGTAGCAGCAGTGGCACCGAGAGCCAACGCGGGCCCCAGGGCAGGACATCATTGCGGGCCCCTTAATAAACAATGAGTCGTGAAAAGATTGACATGGTCGGGGCTGCCGCGCCCCCTTTATGCCCCCTTACAGATGCGGGCCCCCTGGCAATGACCCCCCTGCTCCCCCTCTCGGCGGCCATGGGTAGCATTATTTATACCTATGGTAGCACCCATCTTCTCTCCGAGTCAATTAGAATATGTACCATATGGCGGAATCTGGTAGAAATGTAAACCCTGTAGTTCCTCTAAACCCCAAATATCAATACTAAAAAGACTAAATTATGCAAAACCCCACAGCCATAAATATTATATGACCGCTCAGTTTATT
Source organism: Bulinus truncatus (assembly GCA_021962125.1). Taxonomy (NCBI): domain Eukaryota; kingdom Metazoa; phylum Mollusca; class Gastropoda; family Planorbidae; genus Bulinus; species Bulinus truncatus. Next base: position 3,786,075 of record JAGDYQ010000073.1, read on the forward strand.
ATAATTATATTTTACATTTCTGTAAAGAATGTTTGGAGATGTAAAACAAATAGATAAAATAATATAGTACAAAGTTTAAGAAATTAATCTCTAACTTAATATGTTAGAAAAATACTATATATTAAGCCCGGCGCTGCCCGGGAAATCTAGGTGTAACGTTAAACCCCTTCCTAATCAATTTAATTAATTTATTAGGTTCTGATTTATGCCACCTTCCTAATGTGCAGAAATGACCTACATTTCATACGTCAAAAGATGTGGCTGCCATAACCAAAAAACTATCATCAAAAAGTGATTCATCAAGGGAACAATAACCTCCAGTACACAATGTTAACAAACTATAATAACTGAGCATGATTATCAAATGCGCAGCCGATTTACGTGAAATGCGTAGCCGATTTACGTGAAATCAAGTGCAGAACTTTTTTTTTATTTGACGTCAAAGACGATTTTTATTTATAGCGTTTTGCCCTGAATTATATTTTTAGTTAAAATCAAAGCAAAGCATTAAAAAATGCACTGAAAAGTAAAAAATAACTACTTTACTATGTTATTTTGCAGCGCGAATGCACGATACAGCACTCATCGGGAAATGACGTCATGGAGGATTTTTTTATTTATAGCGACGGCGCTCCCATTCTGCAAAAAAAAATAATTGTACCATCGGGACGTCATAGGTCATAGGCTATTTACGAACGCGCTCGCTAGTGACCTAGTCAGATTAAAATGCTATCTGTTGTAATAAAAACTAAAATAATTGGAATGATATTATATATTATTATTATTATTATTTAATATTTAGGACTTTTACATTTCATAATAAAAAACCACAGAAACTATTTAAAACTGTAGATTTTTAAAAAAGGAATATCAAATCGAATACGCCATTTTGAGTTATGTTTTCGTGACCTCGCTGGTCACGTGATTACTTTATCAAATACTATTGTTTTATTTATTTCTGGAGGTCGTTTATTTATAGAACGGATTCCCCACACACCGCCCACCGCGTCCCGGACAAACTTAGCTGCTTTATAACTTAGAAATATATTTCTCATTTTAGTATATAAATTTTTTTCTTTAAACAAGGCCGATTAATAAAGAGTCCGGATAGCCACCAGCAGAGTATTCGAGATTTTAATGAATATTAATTAAGCACATGATGTAGGGTTCGGGGTACCGAGATGTGTTTTGTCTTAGGCCTCAATAAAACTTACAGGGCCCCACTTCCAGAACAAATTCATATAAAATATGAAGCTATTAGGGCCAGAGCAAGTAATGGGTCTATGACCCATGACCCATCCTTAGTCTCCGCTCGACTCTAAAAAAAACTGTCGTCGCGCGATTTTTTTAAATTTCAAAATGGTTTCTATGGCGACGGCCGCCATCTTGAAAATAACAACATTCAATGTGTCATGGGTCATGATGGGTCTTGGTCAAGAACTTGATGGGTCATATGGGTGATGGGTCAAGCTCAGTAACCCATTACATGCTCTGATTAGGGCTCAAAGATGTGCATCTATCAATGCTTTCTCATAATATCTCCGTCTAGACTCTAGAGCAACAAACACCTTAAAAAGGAACTGGATACAAAATAATGGAACTGGATACAAGATAATGGCACCATATACAAGATAATGGCACTGGGTACAAGATAATGGCACTGGGTACAAGATAATGGCACTAGATATAAGATAATGGCACTAGATATAAGATAATGGCACCATATACAAGATAATGGCACCGGGTAAAAGACAAATGGCACTATATACAAGATAATTGCACTGTATACAAAATAAAGGCACTGGATACAAGATAATGACATTGGATACAAGATAAATGTCTTAATAATAGATTGCTGGCAAATGAAAAATAAAGAAAGAAAAATTTAGCATCCATCATCACACACACACTCAATCTTCACACATTTCGACATTCAAACATATATACAAAAAATTGAATCACACACACAAAATGATCTAGGGTTGACCGGAATGATCCGTGTACTGACAGGAAGACAAGATAAGATAACTCAAAAGAACAATGTAGACAATTTTTAAGGGGGGGGGGGGAAATCTATGTTGTATTTTTCTCCCAGTTTCTGTTTAGTTGTGTGTGATTAATTATTTTTTAATATACTCTTTGTAAATATGCACAGTATCTGAACTAGTGTTAGATTATTTACTTAAGTGTTTATATATATATATATATATATATATATATATATATATATATGTTATAGTTTAGTTTAAAAAAAAACAAACAAAGATTATAACTTTCTTCAAAGTAACGAAAATATTTAAACTATTTGGAATCAAAACATGGAGTTTGTTGTTATAATATACTTACTATTAGTCAGCCCTTTTGACTATTACATATGATATATTTTATTAATACATATGATATATTTGACTATTACATATGATATATTTGACTATTAGAATTGATATATTTTATTAATACATATGATATATCTGACTATTACACATAATATATGTATTACATATGATATATTTGACTATTACTTATGATATATTTGAATATTTATATGATAGCTTAAGCTCGAGGTCAAAATATTTTTTTTTAAATCATTAAATTAAATTCCGAAACGATAAATCATAATGTGAGTTAAAAATCATCTCCTCTTACAACTATAAAACATATCATCAGCTACAACCGAAGTTTTTCCTCTGACGGTTCATATTCCTCTCTTATTCACTCTATTTCAAAAAATCGAACCGTGGTAAAAGATAGCCAAAAAGAACTGAAATAAATGTAACATAAAATTATAGGCGTGACGATATCGACCTGCAGATGAAATGGAAGCGGACAGTCTGATAAGAAGGGGAGGGTCGGGGGGTGGATGGGGGAAGGGGGGGGGCGAAATGTCTAGATTAAAAAAAAAATTTATCATCTTTTTTTTTTCTTTGTCGATTTGTTAATGTTTTCTTTTTGCATCTTCACTTTGGCATTTTCTCAATCTAACAACGACTGGTGCTCTCCTATATCGCTGGCTGGTGACGATCTCTAACAACGATTGGTGTTCTCCTATATCGCTGGCTGGTGGCGATCTCTAACAACGACTGGTGCTCTCCTATACTGTTGACTGGTGGCGATCTCTAACAATGACTGGTGTTCTCCTATATTGTTGGCTGGTGGCGATCTCTAACAACGACTGGTGCTCTCCTATACTGTTGGCTGGTGGCGATCTCTAACAACGACTGGTGTTCTCCTATATTGGTGGCGATCTCTAACAACGACTGGTGCTATCATATATCGCTGGCTGGTGACGATCTCTAACAAAGACTGGTGTTCTCCTATATCGCTGGCTGGTGGCGATCTCTAACAAAGACTGGTGTTCTCCTATATTGTTGGCTGGTGGCGATCTCTAACAATGACTGGTGCTCTTCTATATCGCTGGCTGGTGGCGATCTCTAACAACGACTGGTGTTCTATATTGGTGGCGATCTCTAACAACGACTGGTGTTCTCCTATATTGTAGGCTGGTGGCGATCTCTAACAACGACTGGTGCTCTCCTATATCGCTGGCTGGTGGCGATCTCTAACAACGACTGGTGTTCTCCTATATCGCTGGCTGGTGGCGGTCTCTAACAACGACTGGTGCTCTCCTATATCGCTGGCTGGTGGCGATCTCTAACAACGACTGGTGCTCTCCTATATCGCTGGCTGGTGGCGATCTCTAACAACGACTGGTGCTCTCCTATATCGCTGGCTGGTGGCGATCTCTAACAACGACTGGTGCTATCCTATATCGCTGGCTGGTGGCGATCTCTAACAACGACTGGTGCTCTCCTATATCGCTGGCTGGTGGCGATCTCTAACAACGACTGGTGTTCTCCTATATCGCTGGCTGGTGGCGATCTCTAACAACGACTGGTGTTCTCCTATATTGTTGGCTGGTGGCGATCTCTAACAACGACTGGTGTTCTCCTATATTGTTGGCTGGTGGCGATCTCTAATAACGACTGGTGCTATCCTATATTGTTGGCTGGTGGCGATCTCTAACAACGACTGGTGTTCTCCTATATTGTTGGCTGGTGGCGATCTCTAACAACGACTGGTGTTCTCCTATATCGCTGGCTGGTGGCGATCTCTAACAACGACTGGTGTTCTCCTGTATCGCTGGCTGGTGGCGATCTCTAACAACGACTGGTGTTCTCCTATATTGTAGGCTGGTGGCGATCTCTAACAACGACTGGTGTTCTCCTATATCGCTGGCTGGTGGCGATCTCTAACAACGACTGGTGCTCTCCTAAATTGTTGGCTGGTGGCGATCTCTAACAACGACTGGTGCTCTTCTATATTGTTGGCTGGTGGCGATCTCTAACAACGACTGGTGCTATCCAATATTGTTGGCTGGTGGCGATCTCTAACAACGACTGGTGTTCTCCTATATTGGTGGCGATCTCTAACAACGACTGGTGTTATCATATATCGCTGGCTGGTGGCGATCTCTAACAACGACTGGTGCTCTCCTATATCGCTGGCTGGTGGCGATATTTAACAACGACTGGTGTTCTCCTATATTGCTGGCTGGTGGCGATCTCTAACAACGACTGGTGCTATCCTTTATTGCTGGCTGGTGGCGATATCTAACAACGACTGGTGTTCTCCTATACTGCTGGCTGGTGTATTTTTTTTTTCAAATTTCTCTAACATCGTTAGCGAACGAAACAAAACAATTTTGAGAACATGTTAACAATTGTTGTTTATTTGTTCAAGTTCGATCTTTCTTATTTATTTACTCATCACGAGGGCCGTTCTTTGGCACAGACTTCGGTCATATTTGGGGGCCTGAGTCCAAATTTCTTGACGGGCCCCTCTTAGTACCTGGTTATACAGAATAAATTCTGGATAGGGGCACGTTAAGTAGTGGGGGGCCCTGGATGGTTGTTAAGTTTGCCTGTCTATAAGAAAGCCTTTGCTTACACTAAATTTTTCTAAACAGACGAAACATTATCTTAAGAACTGCTTACTGGGGAGTCGCCCCGAGTATGTTGCCACTACCGTAGACGTATTGGTGCATTTGTTGATTTAGGCGTGTGGGTGGGGGTGTGTGAGGGGATTAGAGATCAAAAATAGAGAATGTGATTGAAATGTTGTGTTTATTTGGTAATCACTTCAAAAAGGTCATTTGTTGAAATATGAAAAAGCATAGACAACATTCCAAAAATTTTTTTTTTCTTTTTTTAAAATGGGATACATTTTTTTTAAATGCAGAAAAGTGTTCTATATGACGAGCTATTTGGGAGAAATCAAAAGCATAAGAGAGAAGTTGAGAGAAAGAGAGAGAGAGATAATGTGTTTGTGTGTGTTTGGTAGAGGACCTGGGGGGGGGGGAGGGATAAGATGTGGTGTCTGAGATAAAGTAATAAAGAGAAAAGGAAGTTAAATAAACAAAGTATTTGTAAAATAAGCCGCGTGTATGTCAAAGTGAAGACGTATGTGAGGATTTTAAAAAAAAAAAAAACTAAATAAGATCAAAAGACTTTGTCCTAAGTTCATTCAGAATAAAGTTTTGTAGATAGCCGTCTGAGAGTGGAGAAAATAGATTTCCAGCTGTTTCAAGAGAGATATTTCTAATTGCACTGATGTAGATAAATACTTTTCAATATCATTAACAAACCGCCCAATCTTTTATCCTGATGGTTAGTTTTGTGAAAAACAAACAAAAACACGTCGGTGCCAAGTTTATTTTCAGCTCGGCAGAAGTGTATATCTAATGAGATAAAAAGGCGTCAAATTAGCAGCAATAACTTCAGTTACACTGAGCTCAAAAATAATATCACCTTCACTGATAAACTAATTTATATTATATACTTACACAGTATATTGATACATGATATATATACATCCATATTATATACGTAGATATTATATATATACATATCATATACACACAAGTTTTCGACAGTTTTTTTCTTTTATTTAGAGCCACATGAAAATAACATTTAAACTTTACGAACAAAAATGAAAGCTAAGAAATCTTTTGTAAATGCATAATAATAAATCCTTTTAACTCATTAGGGGCCAACAATTTTTAAATTCGAATTTTTGACTAAAAATCAACGAAAACCAAAAGCCTTGAAAAACGAACCGATGAATGTATTGCTGATATTTTAAAATGTATTACTGATACAATATGAATGTATTACTGATACAATATGAATGTATTACTGATACAATATGAATGTATTACAGATACAATATGAATGTATTACAGATACAATATGAATGTATTACAGATACAATATGAATGTATTACTGATACAATATGAATGTATTACTGATACAATATGAATGTATTACTGATACTTTTAAATTTTTACTGATACTCTTTTTATGTTTTTATTTCCAGCGAAAATCAGATTTATAGTGTAAACAATGAAATAGTTGTTTTCGCTTTCATGTATTTTGTCAATGTAAAAAAAAAAAAAACAAATTTATTTACTTTCACTTAAAACAAGATGTTTTCTCACTTGGCTTGCCAGACTGACTTAACATTTGAGTAGAACTTGCCAAAAAATTTAATTATAAACAATGTTTTCAGTGTAACTCATCGCACTTTCTCCGAAGACAAACACGTGCCCTCACACACACACACATCTGAACTCTCACACTCACAAATTGTCTGACTGTTCAAGTGATGTATGCTGGTAAACTAAGTTAAGTGGATGCAGTAAACAAATCAACAGATTTATTGGCTCATCTATAGAGATGTACTTTAGAAATTTAATGTACACTCTATGGAACGTTTCAAAAGACAAAACTGAAGATTTTAACTATTGATTGATTTGTTTTTAAAGATTGATAGATTGATGATTATCACTTTAAATAAAATATGTCATAATGGTAGGAAATAAAGAGATTCGAAGATGCAGACAAAGTTTCTAGATAGAAACAGATACGAGATAGAAACAGATACCAGATAGAACCAGATACCAAGCAGAAACAGATAGCTGAGAGAAACAGATAACAGATTAAAAACAGATACCGTATAGATATTAGATATAGTTCCTGAATCCATCCCTCATTCAAACCAGAGCACCTCGAAAATATTTTGTATGGTTTAAACTGCGTGTGTATTGCTTACTGTGAAATTATAATTTTTATTTAGCAACATGAATATAAGAATCAAAACCATGTTAGACTTTGAATTGGCAAGCATACCTCAATACACAAGTGACAATCAGTTTTGTGGCCTTTACATTCTGATGGAACCTTCCAACATGTATGCTCCATTTCTCACTATTCGTCAAGTTTGTCTGTGTTAATGATTTGTCTGTTCCTTTAGACTTTTGTCTGCCTCTTTTTCATCTTTCAACTGTCACCAGGCCTACAGGTTTTGTCAGATCATTAGATAGCATTGCTGATCCGAGCTTAGTTAGACAGACATTGATAAATAGACAAACAGTTAGACAGACAGGGTGATAAACAATAGCTAGAAATCCAGATAGATTAATAGACATATTAACAGATATACAGAAAACAGATTATTTCCAACTTCAAATATTGTTTCATTAGATATTTTTTTGTTCAAAAGTAAATATTTCGAATACCGAGAACATTGTAGTTTGATTTGTTGTCATTTAGACACAATCAAGTTTCTTGTTTTTAATAATTTAACCCAGTTTACTAGTTCAGGATATTAATAACAATTCCAAAGTGATAGTCATAATATTGTCCAATACGGCGATTAGAAGACGTACCACTGCTTCAAAACTAATTCTATCTCGCTGTTCTAACTGGTAAGAAAATCTTATGAAGAAAAAAAATCATCATCTAATATTACAAAACATTATTGGGAAAAATAGTCCAAAAGAATGTTTACAAAAGATACATTATATGGGATAAAAGAAAGTAAATATATTGAATTTTTTTTTATAACATTTTCGCGGAAAGAAATTCAGTTCAACATTCGAGGATTCTTTTTGAAATGATGTTTTACACCTCAAGTGATGTTAGTACAACTGTACATCCATGTGTGTGTAGGGCGGCTGTTAAGTCGCTTAGCTGACCAACTTCATGCAATAAATACAATACATATAACAATTGTTTCTGTTTGATTTAAGACAGAAATAAATACAATACATATAACAATTGTTTCTGTTTGATTTAAGACAGAAATAAATACAATACATATAACAATTGTTTCTGTTTGATTTAAGACAGAAATAACCAGACAGGAATTTATCATTTTTTTAAAAAAAAAAAGGAGAAGGGAATTCAAAATACTAATCTGCAGAGAGATCAGTCTTGAAATGAAGATGATTCCGTATGTTTTGCCTGTTAATGTTTTGTAATTCAACCCACTGCGGAGTTTTCTTTTCTTTTTGCGTTTCATTAACTTCATTTTCTGTTTTTCCGGATCAAATTTTTCATCTCAATTTCGAGCTTGTTGTCTGTTAGTCAGAGCACTTAAAATTTAGATAGACAGGTCTACATCATCGATGACAATACATTATTTTGATGATTTCAAGTTCATAAATTAACATCGTGTGTAAATAGTATACGAAGCTGATTACTTTATAGTTATGTTTATAAAGAAAAAGGAGATTAAAATGTCTAAATAATTGCCGAAGTTAGCACCGGGTTGTAAATTAGTGAAGCTTTAATTAGTCTTATATAGACTAGCCGAAGTTAGCACCGGGTTGTAAATTAGTGAAGCTATTATTAGTCTTTAAATGTAGACTAGCTGAATTATGCTAAAGTGTGCCAACAAATAATAATAAGTTAAATTCGCTTAAAATTAAAAAGCTGATATTCTATTGAAAAATGCATTAAAAAGTAGCAAAAAAAAAACAATAATAACTTGAATAACCTACAAATGTACTAAAATTAAAAAAGGGTGAAAACGGTATATTGGACTGAATGTCTAGTCTACATTAGTACATCAATAAATAAATAATCTAATTAAGATGGGCGCTCATCTTTATGTAATTCATGATGACAATTTGTATAAATATTTTGTATGATCGAAGTAATTTAAATAAAAATGTATATGAATTTTTATTTTTATGAGTCACGTGAGTGATAAATATAAACAATTATTCAATATTTGGGTCACAATGACTTTTCCATTGACGACAATTTATCTCCCCTCTGAGATGTCCGGGGAAAAGAACAAGCCCTGCAACTTACTATAACTAGTGTGAAGAATAGTCCTAAAGGTTTGATTTGAAATGTTGGGCATGGTAAAATTGAATACTCTGCTGATTGATTTCATATATTACATATTTTACATTATAGCTCTTTAAAAAAAAGTTATTAATCAATTATTTTTTTTGTTTAATATATGTATTCAATGACGAACCTTCTCCAATATCTACTAAGATGAACTATCTTTATGTCGCAAGAAAATCATCAACAAAACAAAAAGAAGGTTTCCACTTCTTGCCAAGGATAATTACCGGTTTATGAGTTGGCAATCAATGTCAAATATTGCTTGTCACAGCTGTGCCTTTTGGTATGAGTCAGCATCACAGCGTTGTCTACAGTTTTGTTCATTTATTTCACCATGAAACAATTGTTAAATACGATGCAATAGACATAAGAGACTCAGAGAAACAAAAGGGGAAACTTCGAAATATTAATTATCACATTTTTAAAATGAAAATATGATAACAAAAAAAAAATGAAGATAAACTGGCAATGCGTAGAGATGTGAACATCCTTGTTTCCATTCATCTCAATAATAATTTTTTAAAATATGAAATAGGCAATACGGAGTGGATGTTTGTTTTGTCCACTGAATTGAAAACCATTTGCTTGTCATGAACTAAAGAAATTGTCTGAACATTTGCTTGTCATGAACTAAGAAATTGTCTGAACATTTGACTAAGTTTATTACAATGATTTAAATTATAAAGACGATTGATGAGTTTCAAAAGCAATACTTTGGCTCTTAGCTAAAATTTTTTTTGTCTTTAATAACCTTTTTTTCAAATCTCAGGTTTGTTTTAAAACTTTACTGTGGCTACCAACTCTACAAGAGAAATTTTCTTTATTAAATAATAAAACTTAAAAATACAGAAAATGTGATTTGGAGTTTAACGGCAAATTTTTTTTTAAATGAATTTCACTCTAGTTCATGAACAATGACGACCTGGTGATCATTGCCTCATGCCTATAGTAAAGATATTCTTTGACAGTTGCCAGAAATTTCCTTGTAATAAGAAGTTCGCAATAATTTTAAGACTTAGCCATCTTATCTTTAATGTCGTTGGTTTTTGTAACCATTTTTTTTTTAAATGTAGGTGTCTGTTAATGTATGTACGTAACTGTGCTATCTAGTTTATATGTGTATGTTTGTATATCTATGCAAGTTTGATTGCCAGATGCAGACTTATGCCCATTGAGGCATTGAGCCTATAAGTAAAGACTCACCCCCATAAAGAAATATATTACGTATAAATTGTGGCTTTCTAATGAAACTGCTTATATTTCTGGGGGCCACCCTGCTCGAATCTGTATGTCTGTATTACCTGTATACTAGACTATGTATAATATATATCACCTGTATAGTAGACTATGTAAGTCTGTATTACCTGTATACTAGACTATGTATGTCTGTATTCTTGTACTAGACTATGTATGTCTGTATTACCTGTATACTAGACTATGTATGTCTGTATTACCTGTA
>JAGDYQ010000073.1:3797234-3827847 GCA_021962125.1 Bulinus truncatus
AAAAGTAGTACAAGAAAAATGAAATATTTTGTGCGAACAATACTGATCTTACGAAATTCTTTATATGAACTTGAGTAGTCAATGGATATGACGTAAGTATTGGAAGTAACGCATATAAATCTAAAGGACCTTCGACTCCACTTGATAACCTGACAAATTTTAAAATTTGAACTTGAATCTTTAGTTTAAAAATCTATTCTAGTAACCCAGTAGTACATGTATACTTTGTACAGTATTTTGGACGGTGAAAAACCTTGTAAAATAAAGCAGCGTTATTTAAACACTATTGGTTCGCAGGCACCATTAGGACAGAGATTCCTAATGTGTCTGCCAGCTTTATGTGTTTAGCTGTCAGTTGAAAGAAGAATACAGGCACAAGACAGAATCAAATGAGCTGCATGTCGCAACACACAACCAATGTCTAGTTTGTTATCATAAAAATGGCTGCCTTCAGACTTGGCCGCTAATACCGGGAAGATGAAATGTCCTGCAGGGATGGACGTGAAGTCAATCCGCCTTCAATTAACCTGTAATTGTCCGAGCCTAAGTCCAGAGAAACAGAAGGCATTTAATTGCCCCGAACAGCCAGCAAAATACTTCCGCGTCCTTTCATCGTGCCGGACAACTGATGGACGACTGATGGACACATTCAGGATAGAGTAAAGTAAATCTAAGTAGATGATCAAATGTTACAGTCCATGTGAGTGGTCAGCGTGTCAGGACAGAGAGCTGGTGAAGGACAGTGGAGCTCTGGCCATTAAATTTCAGAGTTTTATTGTATTTTATCGGGAAGGGTGATTGTCAGGGAAATTCCGGCCGTTTTAGTTTGAATTCAACATCAAGTACAGTAGCCACTGGGGTCATCAGACGAAAGGTTGGCCAACGTAACGACGTAGACATTTTGCTGTTAACTACAGCACACATTTTTATCAAACGTAGACATTTTGTTGTTAACTAGACCACACATTTTTATCAAACGTAGACATTTTGCTATTATCTACAGCACACAATTTTATCAAACGTAGAAATTTTGCTGTTAACTATAACACATAATTTGTATCAAACTTAGACATTTTGTTGTTAACTCTGACCATTACATTTCAGGAGTTATCATTTTAACGGGTAGGATGATTGTCAGGAAATTCCGGCCATTTTAGTTTGAATTCAACATCAATTACTGTAGCCAAACTTTGGTCATCAGATGAAAAGGTTGGCCCAACTACGACGTAGACATTTTATATCAAACGTAGACATTTTGTTGTTAACTACAGCACACATTTTTATCAAACGTAGACATTTTGTTGTTAACTACAGCACACATTTTTATCAAACGTAGACATTTCGCAGTTAACTACAGCACACATTTTTATCAAACGTAGACATTTTGTTGTTAACTAGACCACACATTTTTATCAAACGTAGACATTTTGTTGTTATCTACAACACAAATTTCAGTCAAACTTATGAACATTTGTGTTACTGCTGAGCACACTACATTTGTATCAAACGTAGACATTTTGTTGTTAACATACAGCATACCATTTGTAACAAATGTAGACATTTTGTTGTTAACTACACACACATTTGTATCAAAACGTAGACTCTGCACGTAATTATTCCTCAACATCTTGAAAACTATTTTATCTATCAGACACAAAGTATTTGATTTTTTTTCTCGACGGCTCTTGTGATGGAAATTTGTATTTGAAGGGGCTCCTTTGGTATGCCCCCCCCCCATAGAGGTCACCTATTTTACCGATAGGAAAAAATGGCTCTGGCAAAGAAGATCTGAAGATAGGAGACAATAAGTTGTTCTTTGTACTCTGGAGCAACTTATGTAGATAGAAATAAACATAGCCTGTGTAAACAGAAATCAATATAGTCTTTGTAAACAGAAATTAATATAGTCTGTGTAAACAGAAATAAACATAGCCTGTGTAAACAGAAATCAATATAGTCTGTGTAAACAGAAATCAATATAGTCTGTGTAAACAGAAATCAATATGGTTTGTGTATACAGAAATCAATATGGTCTGTGTAAACAGAAATCAATATGGTCTGTGTAAATAGAAATCAATATAGTATGTGTAAACAGAAATCAATATAATCTGTGTATACAGAAATCAATATAGTCTGTATAAACAGAAATCAATATAGTCTGTGTAAACAGAAATCAATATAGTCTGTTTAAACAGAAATCAATATAGTCTGTGTAAACAAAAATCAATATTGTCTGTGTAAACAGAAATCAATATGGCCTGTTTAAGGGCTACATGTTGGTCAATGGATCCACTTTGTATTTGAAGTTTTATTGGGTTCGATCAACTACGATGTAAAAGAAAACAATCCAAACATGAAGCTTCACTGGCCCCGTTGGTCATTATAACCTGTTGTCGATAGTTGATAATATTTTGATCTCAATAATATGCGCTAATTTTAAACAATCGCGCTTTGGGCCGAGTAATCTACTTTGCTTTTTTACACTCTGTTTACGAAGTCATTTTAGTTACCAGGCAACGCAACTTATATATAATATTAAAACTGGTGATGTCGTTTACAGCAAGGAAACAAAATCCCGTTTTAGGAAACTGGATAATGTTTATGAAACAACTGAGATTTTTTTTAAAAATAAAAAGTCTTGTTTATATATTCTTTTAAATTCTGAATCGAAATAGCACCCAAACAAACTATTTACACAAATTACTTCTGCTATTTAAATATCTAATATTCATTCTAAGAGAACAATTCTCAATTTTCTTTTCTCATCAAAAATTCAACAAAATATAAAAATTATACTTTCCCTCATTTAAATTACTATTTCTACGAGAAAGTTGAATCAAGGATGTTTGTTTGAAGACCACTACCTACCCAAAGAACAGTAAAACCGGAATCAATGAGACAAGTTTGAAGACCACTACCTACCCAAAAAGAACAATAAAACCGGAATCAATGAGACTAGTTTGAAGACCACTACCTACTCAAAGAGCAGTAAAACCGGAATCAATGAGACACGTTTGAAGACCGCTACCTACCCCATGTACGCCCACAGGGATTGTGTGTATGGCCCCCAGGTGACGCTGGACTAGACGACTCTACTACTGGCATGTATTTACTTAAGTGAAACGTGATGTTCATTTGTGCGGGCCCATATAAAAAGAAAATGGCTATTGATCTGTGTGCTGAGCGGACAACCAGAGATGAATGTGAGCAAATTCTGGAAGATTGACATAAAAAACCATCTAAATTTAAAGGGCCGGTTCTAGTGGGGAGACCATTTAGAGACGTTTAGAGACTGAAATGTAAATATGCTGGGTGAGGAGGGTACACTTTTGCCTCGGGGTGAGTTGGTTACTGGAAGGTCAATGCAGGTCATGTGACCTCAAACTGCTACACCAGTGGAAATGTCTATCGATCAAACGATCTACCACCTACCTATCTGTATACAAAACCATTTCTCTATTCGTTTGTTTTGGTATCTATATGATTAGTATTTATAAATCTGTTTTCTATCTACATTCATACCTATCTGTCTGATCATCAGTATATGTATTTGTAGCCATTGGTCAATTAAGGTTTGAAAAACTTTGGCTCAGATATGTAGCTCAATCATATGACTCATACGTGCGGCTCCCATTCAGCAAGTTTAGTTCACAAAACTTTGATAAATTCAATACAATGCGTTGCGCAAAGTAATTTTATTTCCCATATTACAGATGAAGAGCGTAACTCTTTGTTATTGACTTTATGTTAATCTATTTACCAGCTGTACCTACAAAACAGTTTGCGTTTACCACCATAGTTGGACTTTGAGGTTATCTTGAATAGGTCAGTGTTGTATATATATAGGTCAATTTATTTTTTAACAAAATTAAGAAACTTATTCGTTTTTTTTTGTCTTTAAAGAACCTAAAAGAACAATTATTAACACACAAACAGCTTTAAAATAGAGTCTCAGTAAATGGGATTAACAAACGGAAGGCAGAATTACTTCCCTTGCCCATAGCCATGACACATATTAAACATATCTTAAGTCATGTTTTTTAAATTATATGAAAATCTTACAAATGAGAATAACTCTTAAAACTGGCAATAATTCTGACAATAAATCGTACAACTGACAATAAATCTTACAAATAACTATAAATCTTACAGCTGACAATAATTCTTAAATCTTACAATAATTCTTACAACTGACAATACATTTTAATACTGACAATAATTTTTACAATTGACAATAATTCTTACAACTGTCAATAAATCTTAAAAGGATAACAAAAGAATATTTCTGTTAGACTAAAATAGTATACTGTTTGAGTGTCATTGTTTTGTTGACAAGTTATCAAATCTTTTTGCCAAGCTCAGAATTAATGTTGAGTCTGATTTCATGTTTAGTGTGTGGGTGGGGGGCCCGGGGGCCCGGGGGGGGGGTAAATCATGTCATCATTTTCTGTTTGTTGTGTTGACTTTGGCTCAACTATTACACCTTTCACACAAATATGAACTATGTAAACTTTTCACACAAATATGAACTATTTAAAATTTTCACACAAATATGAAACATGTAAACTTTTCACACAAATATGAACTATTTAAAATTTTCACACAAATATGAAACATGTAAACTTTTCACACAAATATGAACTATATAAACTTTTCACACAAATATGAACTATTTTAAATTTTCACACAAATATGAAACATGTGAACTTTTCACAAAAATATGAACTATATAAACTTTTCACACAAACATAAAATTCAAACCTCAAGGTTACATCTATTTTTCATACATATATTCAAGAAAAAATCGTGTGTGTGTGTGTGTGTGTGTGTTGTTTTTTTTCATTGCTTATTAAATGAAGTCTGGAAATAAAGATTGTGAATAATTGAGGAATCATGGCTGGGGGGGGGGGGGGGGCTATTCACAACTTTGTTTCAATATTTAAAGAAAAATAAATGTGTCCTTTGTCTATTGAAGATCTGCAACAAAGTAAGAAAAAATGAGAGAAAATTGTATGAAATATTTGACTGCAGATTGTACATGAAATATTTGACTGCAGATTGTACATGAAATATTTGACCGCAGATTGCACATGAAATGTTTGACGGCAGATTGTATATGAAATATTTGACCGCAGACTGTACATGAAATATTTGACTGCAGATTGTACATGAAATATTTGACTGCAGATTGTACATGAAATATTTGACTGCAGATTGTACAAAACTTCATAAATGTCAAAATTCTTGATGGGCCAGAAAAGTATTACAGTAACTACCTGGACCGAAACGGTAAATGATTTAATAGAGATATTCTCAAATGGAAATAATGTCATGAAAGAATGACACTGATATTGTTAGCAACAATAAATAACACTGAAATTTTTAGCTACAATAGATGACACAGATATTGTTAGCTACAAAAAATGACCGGTATAAAAGTGGAAAAAACCTCTACTTGGCCGTCATTCTTGGCAGTGGATCTAAATATTTTATTTTTTTTAATCGTAAGACACTAAAGTTTGATTTTTTTTCCCCAAGGAAACATTTACAATTGATATACTTTAATCGGTGTGTGGGGGGGGGGGGGCGGAGAGAACTTACGGACACCAAGAGCTTGGTAAAAACAGAAACATCGTTCTAAAAATAAATCTATTTTCAAAGAGAATATATTCAAAAGGGCGTGGTCGGCTACCCTTATTGTTTTGAGTCAAAATTTATTCTAAAAATTGATTTTTTATTTTGGTGTGGCTTTTGAAATGGATGAACTAAACATCAGTGGCAAACGAGTCAAGGTTCTTACTGTGTCCGAGTGAAAACTGTTATTTAAGAAAAACAATACATCAAAATTATTGTGCTGACAATTTACAAAATTAAAATCTAAGTAATAAGCAAATAGCAAACAAAAAATATAAACGGAATTTTAAAAAAAAACAACTTTAAACGTGAATATTAAAGAACGGTCTGTTTGTGTATTAAAAGAGATGTAAACTGTGACTATCCGTCTTAAAAAAAAACTGAACTTGTAACATTGACACACAACCAAAAATAAGAAACAATTGAGCTCCAATCGATTGTAAATTGAGATATTTCTTCATACTGAAAGGGACCGGATGGGAGAAGTCATTGGGAGGGGGCAATCATATGAATCAGACAGTAAAGGGTTAAAACTAAACAACAAAACAAATGGGAGAGATTATTTCCCATAACTTGAATTGATTTCAACGAAGTTTAGCTGTATTATGGCTGGAGTGGTGAGTGAAGGACAGTTTCGATAGAGAAGAATAGGACTGTGTTGCAATTCGTACAGTGTCTCAGTGGTGTGGTACGAAGACATAAACATTATCATACTGAGTATTTCCCATGGTTACCTACATCTAAATGAGTATTTCCCATGGTTACCTACATCTAAATGAGTATTTCACACGGTTTCCTACATCTAAATGAGTATTTTCATGGTTACTTACATTAAACTGAGTATTTCCCATGGTTACCTACATCTAAATGAGTATTTCACACGGTTTCCTACATCTAAATGAGTATTTTCATGGTTACTTACATTAAACTGAGAATTTCCCATGGCTACCTAATATCTAAATGAGTATTTACGAGGTTTCCTAATCTAATTGTGTACGGGATATTGGTGTTCAGGGGATGTTGGTGTGTAGGCGATGTTAAACACGGCCATAAATTTGATGTTAAACACGGCCATAAATTTGATGTTAAACACGGCCATAAATTTGATTTATACATCAAGTGTAAGTTTAGTGTAAAACATTCATTAAAATTGTCCAACCAATAGTTTTTTTTTTCTGCAATATTAGAGAGAAAGTGACAAATTTTACAAACTACTTTAACTCTTGTCAGCAACTAAGTCAGTAATATAAAACTTTTGCTAAACATATTCAATCTCTGCCAACGTGAGCACATTGAAATGACTCACACACAGAATAAAAGCGGTAATCTCATTACCGGAAGTGACGTTAAGACACTGGAAATATTGGAGGCTACTTAAAGTTGGTGTGTGCAGAATGTTCAATTGGTCACTTGACAGGACAGGGTTTTTGTGTGGGGCGGAGGGGGGGGTTAGAGCATTTTTTGAAGATGTGGGTTAGTGAAATCAATTGAAATTATTACTGTGGATGAAGACCAATGTACAATATGGTGGAATTATTATTCGGGTTTATATCGTAACCTTATATAAACGTGAGATTACAACACTGACACAGAACATTTGTGTAATAAGCTAATTAGCTGGAGAGGATTGAAGAACTACGTATAATTAAGTATTTTGTTATCTATTAGTAATATAAAGGGTGAAAAGAGCAGTAAGTAAAATTACATGCAACAATAACATTATACCCAACAATAACATTACATACAATAGTAACATTACATAGAAAAATAACATTACGTACAACAATAACATCACATGCAACAATAACATTGCACACAACAATAACATTACATACAACAATAACATCACATGCAATAATAACATCACATCTAACAATAAAATTACACACAACATTAATAATTCAAAGAAACGATACTGCGTAAATCAACAGTCAAACAGTTATGATCCAAACTTACGTAGTCTATCCAACAGTAAATGTAACATCTGTCCATATATCAACTGTGTACCTAACACCAGCTCTAGTCTATTCCATATCAACAGTCTTTATAAAAGGTTAGATTATATCAGTGCTCGCAAATTAATTATTTATAACAGCTGTCTATTATGCACCCAATCACTCATCAACAGTCGACAAAATATGATGCTACAGTTCAGTAGCGTATTCTTCAGCAGTACATAGCAGCATAAAAAGTAAACAACATAACCTATTCAAACATCACACACAAAATCATATAACAACAGTGCCCATAAAATAATAATGCGCAACAAAATAAAACAGCATAAAATTTCAAAATCAAAATGTATGATAATTTGACTTTTTCTTGGATTGGATGCCTGTCAAGTTAGGAGCAAACAAATTAACTGCACTATGTAAACGTTATTCGTACATTCATTTATTCATGTATTTAATATATCAATATATTTTGACACCACGTTTGACATCCAATCAGATACATATCGACATCTTCGTACTTACTGTTTCACAACCACTCTTTGATAGTTGTTTACTTCGCCTGTTGTATATCACATAAACACCAACATCCCCTACAACCAACATCCCCTGAACACCAAAATTCCCTACCCACCAACATCCCCTACAACCAACATCCCGTACAAACATACATCCTCTACAAACAAACATCCCGTACAAACATACATCCGCTACATACATCCGCTACACACCATCCGCTACACACCAACATCCCGTACAAACATACATCCTCTACAAACAAACATCCCCTACACACCAACATGACATACACTGAAATTCAAATCCTACACGAGCTATATTAACTCTTCAAGTCACTCCTCCGACTCATTCAGACAAAACACGTTCTTCAAGTTATGGACTTCTCCTTAACAGTAATACTCACCTTTTAGACCGGGGGGATGGGGGGTGGGGTAGGGTAGGGAGTAGAGAAGGGGATATCTTATTTGTTTTATCAAGAAATAACAGTTGTAATTTTTTCTGAGTGTATGAAGGACACTTTGATTTGCGACATATTCCTCACAAATGAAACTGTTAGCGGGTGGCTGGGGCATTCCACTCACCCACAACTGAAACTGATGGCTGTGGTAATATTAGGTCAGGCACAGAGAAAAGTGAGAGATTTAACAGCCATCTCCGAAACTCTACATCATGTGAATACTATGTCCAATTTGATAAATTGGAATCGTATAACACATATGGGCACGGACGCTTGGCTCACGTCACAGACCATTGGCCCAGGGGATGGACATTCATCTCCAGGGAAGAGTCGTAGATATGCCAGCATCAAAATAGATATTTTAAAATAGACATTTGGGAATAAATGTTGACTTTTATTTAGAAAACATTTGGAACTTATGTGATTTTTTTTTTGAGTTGTAAACACATATTGAACAGAACACATAATTTTGATATGCCTAATCGATAAATGCAATTATACCACATACATTTAAATATAAGTCAATCTTTGCCATTAAATTACGTGACAAATAATGAACTGCAGCTTCCAAGGAATAAAATAGTTTCCTATGAAGTGTTTTCACATTGACGAGTATTTCGAACAAAAAAAACATAACTCTGTGCCAATGGTGATGAATTGTTGCCCTTTGGTGACTTTTCCCCACATTATGGCTATTAACTAAATATTCAGGGTCTATTTAAGGTATATTATATCTTTAACTGATATGGTCGTTTGGGGAAATGAATTGACATTTATCTGTTATGCTTTTATATGTCCTTTCTGTGGGCATACAGACTTGGTAGCAGCCATTATTTATATCTATGGTAGCACCCATCTCCTCTCCGAGCCAATTAGAATATGTACCATATGGCGGAATCTGGTAGAAATGTAAACCCTGCAGTTCCTCTAAACCCCAAATATCAATACTAAAAAAGACTAAATTATACAAAACCCCACAGCCATAAATATTATATGACCGCTCAGTTTATTATAATTATTTTTTCTACATTTCTGTAAAGAATGTTTTGGAGATGTAAAACAAATAGATAAAATAATACAGTACAAAGTTTAAGAAATTAATCTCTAACTTAATGTGGTTAGAAAAATACTAGATATTAAGCCCGGCGTTGCCCGGGAAATCTAGGTGCAACGTTTAACCCCTTCCTAATCAATTTAATTAATTTAATTAGGTGCTGATTTATGCCACCTCCCTAATGTGCAGAAATGACCTACATTTTATACGTCAAAAGATGTGGCTGCCGTAACCAACAAACCATCATCAAAAAGTAATCCATCGAGGGAACAATAACCCCCAGTACACAATGTTAACAAACTATAATAATTGAGCATGATTATCAAATGCGCAGCCGATTAACGTGAAATGCGTAGCCGATTTACATGAAATCAAATGCAGAATTATTATTTTTTTATTTGCCGTCACAGAGGATTTTTATTTATAGCGTTTTGCCCTGAATTCTATTTATAGTTAAAATCAAAACAAAGCATTAAAAAAATGCACTGAAAAGTAAAAAATAACTACTTTACAATGCCATTTTGCAGCGCGAAGGTTAGATACAGCACTCATCGGGAAATTACGTCACAGTGGATTTTTTTTATTTATAGCGACGGCGCTCCCATTCTGCAAAAAAAAAAAAAATTGTACCATCGGGACGTCAGAGGTCATAGGTTGTTTACGAACGCGCTCGCTAGTGACCTAGTCTGATTAAAATGCTATCTGTTGTAATAAAAACTTAAATAATTGGAATGATATTATATATTATTATTATTATTTAATATTTAGGACTATTACATTTCATAATAAAGAACCACAGAAACTATTTAAAACTGTAGATTTAAAAAAAAAGAAATATCGAATCGAAGACGCCATTTTGAATTATGTTTTCGTGACCTCGCTGTTCACGTGATTCCTTTATCAAATACTATTGTTTTATTTATTTCTGGAGGTCGTTTATTTATAGAACGGATTCCCCACACACCTCCCGCTGCTTTATAAGTTAGAAACATATTTCTCATTTTAGTATTTTTAGTGTATACAAATTTTTTTCCTTTAAACTAGGCCGATTAATAAAGAGTCCGGATAGCCACCAGCAGAGTAGTCAAGATTTTAATGAAGATTAATTAAGCACATGATGTAGGGTTCGGGGTACCGAGCTGTGTTTTGTCTTAGGCCTCAATAAATCTTACAGGGCCCCACTTCCAGAACAAATTCATATAAAATATGAAGCTATTAGGGCCAGAGCAAGTAATGGGTCAAATGGGTCGCAAAATTGGATGGGTCACATGGGTCATGGGTCAATGTTCCCTGACCCACGACCCATCCTTAGTCTCCGCCCGACCCTAAAAAAAAAAACCCGTCGTCGCACAATTTTTTTTTAATTTCAAAATGGTTTCTATGGCGACGGCCGCCATCTTGAAAATAACAACATTCAATGGGTCATGGGTCATGATTAGTCTGGGTCAAGAACTAGATGGGTCATATGGGTCATGGGTCAAGCTCAGTGACCCATTAATTGCTCTGATTAGGGCTCAAAGATGTGCATCTATCAATGCTTTCTCATAATATCTCCGTCTAGACTCTAGAGCAACAAACACCTTAAAAAGGAACTGGATACAAAATAATGGAACTGGATACAAGATAATGGCACCATATACAAGATAATGGCACTGGGTACAAGATAAAGGCACCATATACAAGATAATGGCACTGGGTACAAGATAATGGCACTGGGTACAAGATAATGGCACTGGGTACAAGATAAAGGCACTAGATATAAGATAATGGCACTGGATACAAGATAATGGCACCATATACAAGATAATGGAACTGGGTACAAGATAAAGGCACCATATACAAGATAATGGCACTGGGTACAAGATAAAGGCACCATATACAAGATAATGGCACTGGGTACAAGATAAAGGCACTAGATATAAGATAATGGCACTGGATACAAGATAATGGCACCATATACAAGATAATGGAACTGGGTACAAGATAAAAACACCATATACAAGATAATGGCACTGGGTACAAGATAAAGGCACTAGATATAAGATAATGGCACTGGATACAAGATAATGGCACTAGATATAAGATAATGGCACTGGATACAAGATAAAGGCACTGGGTACAAGATAAAGGCACTAGATATAAGATAATGGCACTGGATACAAGATAATGGCACTGGATACAAGATAATGGCACCATATACAAGATAATGGAACTGGGTACAAGATAAAGGCACTAGATATAAGATAATGGCACTGGATACAAGATAATGGCACCATATACAAGATAATGGAACTGGGTACAAGATAAAGGCACTAGATATAAGATAATGGCACTAGATATAAGATAATGGCACCATATACAAGATAATGGAACCGGTTAAGAGACAAATGGCACTATATACAAGATAACTGCACTGTATACAGAATAAAATAAAGGCACTGGATACAAGATAATGGCATTTGATACAAGATAAATGTCTTAATAATAGATTGCTGGCAAATGAAAAATAAAGAAAGTTAAATTTAGCATCCGTCATCACACACATACACTCAATCTTCACACATTTCGACATTCAAACATATATACAAAATATTGAATCACACACACACAAAATGATCTAGGGTTGACCGGAATGATCCGTGTAATGACAGGAAGACAAGATAAGATAACTCAAAAGAACAATGTAGACAATTTTTAAGGGGGGGGGGAAAAATCCATGTTGTATTTTTCTCCCAGTTTCTGTTTGGTTGTGTGTGATTCATTATTTTTTAATACTCTTTGTAAATATGCACTGTATCTAAACTATTGTTAGATTATTTACTTTAGTGTTTATATAGACATATATATATGTTATTGTTTAGTTTTAAAAAAAAACAAACAAAGATTAAACGTTCTTCAAAGTAACAAAAATATTTAAACTAAATGGAATCAAAACTTGGAGTTTGTTGTTATAATATACTTACTATTAGTCAGCCCTTTTGACTATTACATATGAAATATTTGACAATTAGAATTGATATATTTTATTAATACATATGATATATCTGACTATTACACATGATATATCTGACTATTACATATGAAATATTTGACTATTAGAATTGATATATTTTATTAATACATATGATATATTTGACTATTACACATGATATATCTGACTATTACACATGATATATTTGACTATAAGAATTGATATATTTGACTATTAGATATGATAGCTTAAGCTCGAGGTCAAAATATTTTTTTTTAAATCATTAAATTAAATTCCGAAAAGATAAATCATAATATGAGTTAAAAATCATCTCCTCTTACAACTATAAAACATGTCATCAGCTACAACCGAAGTTTTTCCTCTGACGGTTCATATTCCTCTCTTATTCACTCTATTTCAAAAAATCGAACCGTGGTAAAAGATAGCCAAAAAGAACTGAAATAAATGTAACATAAAATTATAGGCGTGACGATATCGACCTGCAGATGAAATGGAAGCGGACAGTCTGATAAGAAGGGGAGGGTCGGGGAGGGGATGGGGGAAGGGGTGCGTAATGTCTAGATTTAAAAAAAAAATTAGTTATCATCTTTTTTTTTCTTTGTCGATTCGTTAATGTTTTCTTTTTGCATCTTCACTTCGGCATTTGTCAATCTAACAACGACTGGTGCTCTCCTATATTGTTGGCGATCTCTAACAACGACTGGTGTTCTCCTATATTGGTGGCGATCTCTAACAACGACTGGTGTTCTCCTATATTGGTGGCTGGTGGCGATCTCTAACAACGACTGGTGTTCTCCTATATTGGTGGCTGGTGGCGATCTCTAACAACGACTGGTGTTCTCCTATATTGGTGGCTGGTGGCGATCTCTAACAACGACTGGTGTTCTCCTATATTGGTGGCGATCTCTAACAACGACTGGTGTTCTCCTATATTGCTGGCTGGTGGCGATCTCTAACAACGACTGGTGTTCTCCTATATTGCTGGCTGGTGGCGATCTCTAACAAAGACTGGTGTTCTCCTATATTGTTGGCTGGTGGCGATCTCTAACAATGACTGGTGCTCTCCTATATCGCTGGCTGGTGGCGATCTCTAACAACGACTGGTGTCTCCTATATTGGTGGCGATCTCTAACAACGACTGGTGTTCTCCTATATTGCTGGCTGGTGGCGATCTCTAACAACGACTGGTGCTCTCCTATATTGCTGGCTGGTGGCAATCTCTAACAACGACTGGTGTTCTCCTATATTGCTGGCTGGTGGCGATCTCTAACAACGACTGGTGTTCTCCTATATTGCTGGCTGGTGGCGATCTCTAACAACGACTGGTGCTCTCCTATATTGCTGGCTGGTGGCAATCTCTAACAACGACTGGTGCTCTCCTATATTGCTGGCTGGTAGCAATCTCTAACAACGACTGGTGTTCTCCTATATTGCTGGCTGGTGGCGATCTCTAACAACGACTGGTGCTCTCCTATATTGCTGGCTGGTGGCGATCTCTAACAACGACTGGTGTTCTCCTATATTGGTGGCGATCTCTAACAACGACTGGTGTTCTCCTATATTGGTGGCTGGTGGCGATCTCTAACAACGACTGGTGTTCTCCTATATTGGTGGCTGGTGGCGATCTCTAACAACGACTGGTGTTCTCCTATATTGATGGCTGGTGGCGATCTCTAACAACGACTGGTGTTCTCCTATATTGGTGGCTGGTGGCGATCTCTAACAACGACTGGTGTTCTCCTATATTGGTGGCGATCTCTAACAACGACTGGTGTTCTCCTATATGGCTGGTGGCGATCTCTAACAACGACTGGTGTTCTCCTATATTGGTGGCGATCTCTAACAACGACTGGTGTTCTCCTATATTGGTGGCTGGTGGCGATCTCTAACAACGACTGGTGCTCTCCTAAATTGCTGGCTGGTGGCGATCTCTAACAACGACTGGTGTTCTCCTATATTGTTGGCTGGTGGCAATCTCTAACAACGACTGGTGCTCTCCTATATTGCTGGCTGGTAGCAATCTCTAACAACGACTGGTGTTCTCCTATATTGGTGGCGATCTCTAACAACGACTGGTGTTCTCCTATATTGCTGGCTGGTGGCGATCTCTAACAACGACTGGTGCTCTCCTATATTGCTGGCTGGTGGCGATCTCTAACAACGACTGGTGTTCTCCTATATTGCTGGCTGGTGGCGATCTCTAACAACGACTGGTGCTCTCCTATATTGTTGGCAATCTCTAACAACGACTGGTGTTCTCCTATATTCCAGGCTGGTGTATTTTTTTTTCAAATTTCTCTAACATCGTTACCGAACGAAACAAAACAATTTTGGGAACATGTTAACAATTGTTGTTTATTTGTTCAAGTTCGATCTTTCTTATTTATTTACTCATCACGAGGGCCGTTCTTTGGCACAGACTTCGGTCATATTTGGGGGCCTGAGTCCAAATTTCTTGTCGGGGCCCCTCTTAGTACCAGGTTATACAGAATACATTCTGGAAAGGGGCACGTTAAGTAGTGGGGGGCCCTGGATGGTTGTTAAGTTTGCCTGTCTATAAGAACGCCTTTGCTTAGCACTAAATTTTTCTAAACAGACGAAACATTATCTTAAGAACTGCTTACTGGGGAGTCGCCCCGAGTATGTTGCCACTACCGTAGACGTATTGGTGCATTTGTTGATTTAGGCGTGTGGGTGGGGGTGTGTGAGGGGATTAGAGATCAAAAATAGAGAATGTGATTGAAATGTTGTGTTTATTTGGTAATCACTTCAAAAAGGTCATTTGTTGAAATATGAAAAAGCTTAGACAACATTCCAAAAATATATTTTTTTTTTAAATGGGATACATTTTTTTTTTAAAATGCAGAAAAGTGTTCTATATGACGAGCTATTTGGGAGAAATCAAAAGCATAAGAGAGAAGTTGAGAGAAAGAGAAAGAGAGAGAGAGAGAGAGAGAGAGAGAGATAATGTGTTTGTGTGTGTTTGTGTGTGTTTGGTAGAGGACCGGCGGGGGGGAATGGATAAGATGTGGTGTCTGAGATAGAGTAATAAAGAGAAAAGGAAGTTAAATAAACAAAGTATTTGTAAAATAAGCCGCGTGTATGTCAAAGTGAAGACGTATGTGAGGATTTTAAAAAAAAAAAAACTAAATAAGATCAAAAGACTTTGTCCTAAGTTCATTCAGAATAAAGTTTTGTAGATAGCCGTCTGAGAGTGGAGAAAATAGATTTGCAGCTGAATGCAGTAAATATTTTTTTTTATTTTGTTTCAAGAGAGATATTTCTAATTGCACTGATGTAGATAAATACTTTTCAATATCATTAATAAACCGCCCAATCTTTTATCCTGATGGTTAGTTTTGTGAAAAACAAACAAAAACACGTCGGTGCCAAGTTTATTCTCAGCTCGGCACAAGTGTATATCTAATGAGATAAAAAGGCGTCAAATTAGCAGCAATAACTTTAGTTACACTGAGCTCAAAAATAATATCACCTTCACTGATAAACTAATTTATATTATATACTTACACAGTATATTGATACATGATATATATACATCCATATTATATACGTAGATATTATATATATACATATCATATATACACAAGTTTTCGACAGTTTTTCCTTTATTTGGAGCCACATGAAGATAACATTTAAACTTTAAGAACAAAAATGAAAGCTAAGAAATTTTTTGTAAATGCATAATAATATATCCTTTTAACTCATTAGGGGCCAACAATTTTTAAATTAGAATTTTTGACTAAAAATCAACGAAAACCAAAAGCCTTGAAAAACGAACCGATGAATGTGTTGCTGATATTTTAAAATGTATTACTGATACAATATGAATGTATTACAGATACAATATGGATGTATTACAGATACAATATGAATGTATTACAGATACAATATGAATGTATTACAGATACAATATGAATCTATTACAGATACAATATGAATGTATTACTGATACAATATGAATGTATTACTGATACAATATGAATGTATTACTGATACTTTTAAATTTTTACTGATACTCTTTTTATGTTTTTATTTCCAGCGAAAATCAGATTTATAGTGTAAACAATGAAATAGTTGTTTTCGCTTTCATGTATTTTGCCAATGTAAAAAAAAAAACGACAAATTTATTTACTTTCACTTAAAACAAGATGTTTTCTCACTTGGCTTGCCAGACTGACTTAACATTTGAGTAGAACTTGCCAAAAAAAATTAATTATAAACAATGTTTTTAGTGTAAGTCATCGCCCTCTCTCCCAAGACAAACACTTGCCCTCACACACACACACATCTGAACTCTCACACTCACAAATTGTCTGACTGTTCAAGTGATGTATGCTGGTAAACTAAGTTAAGTGGATGCAGTAAACAAATCAACAGATTTATTGGCTCATCTATAGAGATGTACTTTAGAAATTTAATGTACACTCTATGGAACGTTTCAAAAGACAAAACTGAAGATTTTAACTATTGATTGATTTGTTTTTAAAGATTGATAGATTGATGATTATCACTTTAAATAAAATATGTCATAATGGTAGGAAATAAAGAGATTCGAAGATGCAGACAAAGTTTCTAGATAGAAACAGATACGAGATAGAAACAGATACCAGATAGAACCAGATACCAAGCAGAAACAGATAGCTGAGAGAAACAGATAACAGATTAAAAACATATACCGTATAGATATTAAATATAATTCCTGAATCCATCCCTCGTTCAAACCAGAGCACCTCGAAAATATTTTGTATGGTTCAAACTGTGTGTGTATTGCTTACTGTGAAATTAGAATTTTAATTTAGAAACATGAATATAAGAATCAAAACCATGTTAGACTTTGAATTGGCAAGCATAAATCAATACACAAGTGACAATCAGTTTTGTGGCCTTTACATTCTGATGGAACCTTCCAACATGTATGCTCCATTTCTCACTATTCGTCAAGTTTGTCTGTGTTAATGATTTGTCTGTTCCTTTAGACTTTTGTCTGCCTCTTTTTCATCTTTCAACTGTCACTAGGTCTGCAGGTTTTGTCAGATCATTAAATAGCATTGCTGATCCGAGCTTAGTTAGACAAACATTGATAAATAGACAAACAGTTAGACAGACAGGGTGATAAATAACAGCTAGAAATACAGATAGATTAATAGACAGGCTAACAGATAGACAGAAAACAGATTATTCCCAACTTCAAATATTGTTTCATTAGATATTTTTTGTTCAAAAGTAAATATTTCGAATACCGAGAACATTGTAGTTTGATTTGTTGTCATTTAGACATAATCAAGTTTCTTGTTTTTAATAGTTTAACCCAGTTTACTAGTTCAGGATATTAATAACAATTCCAAAGTGATAGTCATAATATTGTCCAAATACGGCGATTAGAAGACGGACCACTGCTTCAAAACTAATTCTACCTCGCTGTTCTAACTGGTAAGAAAATCTTATGAGAAAAAATCATCATCGAATATTACAAAACATTATTGGGAAAAATAGTCCAAAAGAATGTTTACAAAAGATACATTATATGGGATAAAAGAAAGTAATTATATTGAAATTTTTTTTAAAATAACATTTTCGCGGAAAGAAAACAAGTTCAACATTCTAGGATTCTTTTTGCAATGATGTTTTACACCTCAAGTGATGTTAGTACAACTGTACATCCATGTGTGTGTAGGGCGGCTGTTAAGTCGCTTAGCTGACCAACTTCATGCAATAAATACAATAAATATAACAAATGTTTCTGTTTGATTTAAGACAGCAATAAATAAAATACATATAACAATTGTTTCTGTTTGATTTAAGACAGCAATAAATAAAATACATATAACAATTGTTTCTGTTTGATTTAAGACAGAAATAACCAGACAGGAATTTATCATTTTTTTTAAAAAAAAAGGAGAAGGGAATTCAAAATACTAATCTGCAGAGAGATCAGTCTTGAAATGAAGATGATTCCGTATGTTTTGCCTGTTAATGTTTTGTAATTCAACCCACTGCGGAGTTTTCTTTTCTTTTTGCGTTTCATTAACTTCATTTTCTGTTTTTCCGGATCAAATTTTTCATCTCAATTTCGAGCTTGTTGTCTGTTAGTCAGAGCACTTAAAATTTAGATAGACAGGTCTACATCATCGATGACAATACATTATTTTGATGATTTCAAGTTCATAAATTAACATCGTGTGTAAATAGTATACGAAGCTGATTACTTTATAGTTATGTTTATAAAGAAAAAGGAGATTAAAATGTCTAAATAATTGCCGAAGTTAGCACCGGGTTGTAAATTAGTGAAGCTTTAATTAGTCTTATATAGACTAGCCGAAGTTAGCACCGGGTTGTAAATTAGTGAAGCTATTATTAGTCTTTAAATGTAGACTAGCTGAATTATGCTAAAGTGTGCCAACAAATAATAATAAGTTAAATTCGCTTAAAATTAAAAAGCTGATATTCTATTAAAATGCATTAAAAAGTAGCAAAAAAAAAAAAACAATAATAACTTGAATAATACAAATGTACTAAAATTAAAAGGGTGAAAACGGTATATTGGACTGAATGTCTAGTTACATTAGTATATCAATAAATAAATAATCTAATTATTAATGATGGTAATTTGTATAAATATTTGTATGATCGAAGTAATTTAAACAAAAATGTATATGAATTTTTATTTTTATGAGTCACGTGAGTGATAAATATAAACAATTATTCAATATTTGGGTCACAATGACTTTTCCATTGACGACAATTTATCTCCCCTCTGAGATGTCCGGGAAAAGAACAAGCCCTGCAACTTACTATAACTAGTGTGAAGAATAGTCCTAAAGGTTTGATTTGAAATGTTGGGCATGGTAAAATTGAATACTCTGCTGATTGATTTCATATATTACATATTTTACATTATAGCTCTTTAAAAAAAAAGTTATTAATCGAATTATTTTTTTGTTTAATATATGTATTCAATGACGAACCTTCTCCAATATCTACTAAGATGAACTATCTTTATGTCGCAAGAAAATCATCAACAAAACAAAAAGAAGGTTTCCACTTCTTGCCAAGGATAATTACCGGTTTATGAGTTGGCAATCAATGTCAAATGTGCTTGTCACAGCCTTACTTTTGGTATGAGTCAAGCATCACAGCGTTGTCTACAGTTTTGTTCATTTATTTCACCATGAAACAATTGTTAAATACGATGCAATAGACATAAAGACTCAGAGAAACAAAAAGGGGAAACTTCGAAATATTAATTATCACATTTTTAAAATGAAAATATGATAACAAAAAAAAAATGAAGATAAACTGGCAATGCGTAGAGATGTGAACATCCTTGTTTCCATTCATCTCAATAATAATTTTTAAAAATATGAAATATGTCCACTGAATTGAAAACCATTTGCTTGTCATGAACTAAAGAAATTGTCTGAACATTTGCTTGTCATGAACTAAGAAATTGTCTGAACATTTGACTAAGTTTTATTACAATGATTTAAATTATAAAGACGATTGATGAGTTTCAAAAGCAATACTTTGGCTCTTAGCTAAAATTTTTTTGTCTTTAATAACCTTTTTTCAAATCTCAGGTTTGTTTTAAAACTTTACTGTGGCTACCAACTCTACAAGAGAAATGTTCTTTATTGAAGAATAAAACTTAAAAATACAGAAAATGTGATTTGGAGTTAAACGGCAAATTTTCTTTTTAAATGGATTTCACTCTAGTTCATGAACAATGACGACCTGGTGATCATTGCCTCATGCCTATAGTAAAGATATTCTTTGACAGTTGCCAGAAATTTCCTTGTAATAAGAAGTTCGCAATAATTTTAAGACTTAGCCATCTTATCTTTAATGTCGTTGGTTTTTGTAACCATTTTTTTTTTAAATGTAGGTGTCTGTTAATGTATGTACGTAATTGTGCTATCTAGTTTATATGTGTATGTTTGTATATCTATGCAAGTTTGATTGCAGATGCAGACTTATGCCCATTGAGGCATTGGGCGCAGAAGTAAAGACTCACCCCCATAAAGGGAATATATTACGTATAAATTGTGGCTTTCTAATGGCTTCTTATATTTCTGGGGGCCACGTTATACTCGAATCTGTATGTCTGTATTACCTGTATACTAGACTATGTATGTCTGTATCACCTGTATAGTAGACTATGTAAGTCTGTATTACCTGTATACTAGACTATGTATGTCTGTATTACCTGTGTACTAGACTATGTATGTCTGTATTACCTGTATAGTCGACTCTGCATCTCTGTATTACCTGTATTCTTCGCCTTTGTATGTATGTACTACATGTTTATGTAACCTACATTTGTTTAAGGGATTTAAAAAACGATACCTCGAATTATAACAACAACAAATGAGCTCAGTGGATTTATTTTGAACTCTTAAAGTTCAGATTAGATTTCAGACGTAAACATTAGAAGTAGAAGGCTTCTTTTTGTTCTTGAGATAAAAATATATTTATGTTTAGTATGGATAATTATTTTTAACCGTGAAATTATTGATAAATAAATCAATATATATATATATATATATATATATATATATATATATATATATATATATGAGGTTAATATAATATTATACAAGAAAGTAATCTGTTTAGGAAATTTTAAAGTTAATTTTTGTTTAAAACAACTTTGTATATTAAAACAGAGGTTTTCAACCTGTGGTCCGAGGACCCCCAGGGGTCCGCGGGGAGCTTCCAAGGGGTCCGTGGGCAAATCAATGAAATTAGGGATTTTCTCGTATAAATTATTGCTCGGTTTGGTTGATTGGTTAGCTTTTAGCAAAAAAATAAATAAATAAAAATATAAGCTTTGCCAATGTTTCAGGTACAGACAACAATGTGCAGAATTTAAAACTCTGCTAGTATTTGCTAATGCTACGTCTGAAATATGAACTAGACTGCATACTACATGTCCTTGTGTAGTGAGTTTTTGAGTCATGTCATCTTGGCAATGTTTCTTACTTGCTGAGCTCTGGCGTCACTGTTAAAACATCCGCAAGTGCGACATCGTGTGTACTGTTGATAAATAGTCTGGTTGATCATTCTGTAATGTTTTTATAAGATAGCCTACTTTGGAAGGGCGGAAATGCGCCATAGGTATTGTTTCATGCTACTTATATTTTGAAATTGTATTTTGTGTAATCGTCACATAAAGTACATGAATAGGACTTTGCAGTTTAAATCATTTATTTGTGTAGTCTGTGAATAAGTACACGCTTAGATAAAGTGTTAATCGCTACCAGAGAAGTGAAGACAGACACTTATCACAATAACGCAAAATGTATAACTAATAATACGAATAGTTATGACACCTAGTAGCATGGATACATTTCTGAAGAGGAAAACTGACCAGAACCTGGAAGATTCTGATGATCAAGCAGCCAAAGACAAACGAAAAAGAAAACGGCGCAAGTATAATCCAGGATATATATATCATTCGGCTTCACCGCAGGGGGGACCGATGCTCACCAACCTCTTTGTGTCGTGTGCTTGCAAACATAATCGAACGATGCGATGAAGCCTGCGAAATTGAGGCACCATTTGACCACAATGCATTCGGATGTTGCCAGTAAACCGAAGGAATGCTATGAGAGGAGTACTCGCTGCTGTCAGACAAAGCCATCAATGTCCTGCTACCATTTTTTATACTACGTACTTGTGCAAAACTGCATTCTCTGCTGTTACTGCGATGAAGACCAAGTACAGGTTTAGACTGGACATTGAACATGAAATACGCATATGTTTATCACGCATACCACCATGTTTGAACAAACTCTGTTGTGCAAAACAGGCACAGCCTTCCAACGAACATGGAGCTGTGTAACGGAGATACCAGTGAAATACTCGGTGTTTCATTATTTGGATAGATAGCTATTCCCGTATGTGAAATGACTTTTACATGATTTGCGCGTAACTTAGGCTAGGACTACCGTTTATCAGAATTTAATTAGATTGCGTCCGTAAACTTAATACAACATATTAGGGTCCAACCTGAGGTACGAAAAGTTAAGGCCAGGGCGCCTTGGGCTCTGGGGGTCCACCACCCGAGCTTGGTATGCCTGTGGGGTCCGCAGGGTAAAAAAGGTTGAAAACCTCTGTATTAAAACACAAGAACCGTTGGCAACCATCGGTATGAGTGAATCCAGGGGCATGGAGGAAGAGTTATCTCACTGGTGGTTTATCTAAATAATAATAAAACATGTAGACATCAGGTGCCAGGTGTTGGCCATGTTGACCGTATCTGTTTAACATGGCTCGGAAACCTTTTTTTTTAGTTTCTCTTGGTGTATCAAGGGGACGTAATGTCAGCGATTATCTCCCCGTGTTCACCCAATGATTCATCGGTGGTCGGGTTACCGCTGACTTTGACCGCGGTTCCAGTAAGCACTGAGGTTATTGTACTGTTACTAGTTGAAACTGTTACTGTTTTACGGTTGCTAGTTGAGACTGTTACTGTTTTACAATTTCTAGTTGAAATTGTTACTGTTTTGCGATTACTAGTTGAAACTGTTACTGTATTACTGTTACTAGTTGAAACTGTTACTGTTTTACTGTTGCTAGTTGAAACTGTTACTGTTTTACTGTTACTAGTTGAAACTGTTACTGTTTTACTGTTACTAGTTGAAACTGTTACTGTTTTGCTATTACTAGTTGAAACTGTTACTGTATTACAATTACTAGTTGAAATTGTTACTGTTTTACAATTACTAGGCGAAACTGTGAATGTTTCACTGTTACTAGGTGAAACTGTGAATATTTCACTGTTACTAGTAGAAATGGTGAATGTTTCACTGACACTAGTTGAAACTTATACTGCCTACCTAATACAACCTCGTCATTTATTTAATGATTGTTTTTTTTTCCGGATCCCAGATTTCTGGTGTTTTACTGCACGCGACTCAATGGAATATACATCTGTACACAGGCTCGGACTGTCATGGTGGTCGAGTCACAATGGAGGGGTCGGTTGGTTGGAGGGAGTCTGGTGTGAAGGGGGCGGCTAAAGTGTAGTGTAAACATTGTTGATTGCCTGTATATGTTTGCTATTTGTTCCTTCAATCTAAGTGTGTTACATTTTTTCTTGACGTTTACATTATGTAACACTGAGTCTACACGTGCAGATGTGTTAATTTGTCTATTCAAAATGTTTGTGTGTTACATATTGGAGGCCGCGAGATAATATTTCTAATCGGGCCCATACTTCCATAGTCCGGCTCTGTGTTTTAACATTTCTTCATCTAGGGTAGAGCGTAAGAAATCTATATTTCTATGAATATTTTAAAAAAAAATGAAACTGGGGTAACTTTCCATCCTCCAATGAAATGTCTTTTTCAGCATAATTGTATTTCCTTGTAAAAACTGTTCAGTGCATGCCCTGGATGGGTGAACTACTTCTGTCTGGCTCACTTTCACAACCCAGACAGTTCAAAGAGTAAACTGTACAGTTGGTGGTTTGTTTTCGAGGACGCCTGTCCATCATGGGTCCGAATATTCTTCACATTTGCATGCGCCTCTGATATTAATGAAATGAGGCCACACACAAAAACGTAAAGGTGTGGAATGAAGGCTGTTTCTCTTTGTTGTTTTTTTATTTAAATTTTAATCATTTATCGATCTAATGTGTGAGATGAATTTGAAACACAAAATGTTGTCAAGTAAACATTATGTAAACATAAAATGTTGTCAAGTAAACATTAAGTAAACACAAAATGTTGTCAAGGCAAACATTATGTAAACACAAAATTTTGGCAAGTAAACAGTATGTAAACATAAAATGTTGGCAAGTAAACATTAAGTAAACACAAAATGTTGTCAAGTAAACATTAAGTAAACACAAAATTTGTCAAGTAAACAGTAAGTAAACACAAAATGTTGTCAAGTAAACAGTAAGTAAACACAAAATGTTGTCAAGTAAACATTAAGTAAACACAAAATGTTGTCAAGTAAACATTAAGTAAACACAAAATGTTGGCAAGTAAACAGTATGTAAACACAAAATTTTGTCAAGTAAACATTAAGTAAAATTGGGGAAATTCACAATCAAAATGAATTGTCTCTTTAAACATTTTGATACCAGATTTTCATCATGGCTACATTAACAGCCAAATAGAGATCATGGCTACATTAACAGCCAAATAGAGATCACGGCTACATTAACAGCCAAATAGAGATGTTTAGTTGGCTTTTCATTTCTTAGACAGAAGGAAAGTATTTTTTTTTTTGGTAATTTCAAATAACTATAATAATCTGCAAAACAAAATAAAAAATCATCACCACCAGACACAATGACTTTTTGTAAGTAACTTCTTACGACTTACATTAAAATCATAGGTTGCTGCGTCATTCAGTTAGTCTTGATATTGTTGCACTTTTAGAAATTAGTACACAACAATGGACATTTTTTTTTACTCCATATGAAAAATTAAAGAGACGTACATTGTTTGTCTTATTTCAGACATAATGAGTGTACATATCAAATAGGTATTTTAAATTACGCACTGTACTATGGTCCAGTGGGTGCAAAACACCCAAGCGGCAGCCGCTAATGGGTGGTCAATATTTCTTTTGAAATAATTTTTTTTTTTAAACTTCCAAGTAGTTTTCAATTCGTAATTCATGCAATGCTACAAGCCTATCAAAATCTGTTATGCCATCTATATACATACATTTTCAATATTCAACACTCACTTGTTTATGAAATACATAAAAACAATAGATTTTAATAATAAGAAAATTAGTTTTAGGTAAGGAAAAATAACTAGGAAATGGTTAAGAAAACACAGAAAGTATATTTTTAAAAGATATAAATGGGTTACTACTTTCTCAGTTGGACGTGACACAGACTGAACTGATATAGAAATAGAGTGGGCAATGACCTTGCTGTACTATTTATAGCGTCACACCTTTATGTGTGCGCCAATCGCCGTGCACCGTGTGGGCACTAGAGTTAATGGGAGATGTAGGGGACAACATGAAGGATGGTAAAGATCGGTACAAAGGTTTGTTGTATAATGCATGGTACATGTTGTACTGTGTAATGTATGGTACATGTTGTACTGTGTAATGTGTGGCACATGTGGTACTGTGTAATGTATGTCACATGTTGTACTGTGTAATGCATGGCACATGTTGTACCGTGTAATGTATGGTACATGTTGTACTGTGTAATGCATGGTACATGTTGTACTGTGTAATGTATGGCCATGTTGTACTGTGTAATGTGTGGCACATGTTGTACTGTGTAATGTATGGCCATGTTCTACTTTGTAATGTATGGCACATGTTGTACTGTGTAATGTGTGGCACATGTTGTACTGTGTAATGTGTGGCACATGTTGTACTTTGTAATGTATGGCACATGTTGTACTGTGTAATGTATGGCACATGTTGTACTGTGTAATGTATGGCACATGTTTTACTGTGTAATGTGTGGCACATGTTGTACTGTGTAATGTATGGCACATGTTGTACTGTGTAATGTGTGGCACATGTTATACCGTGTAATGCATGGCACATGTTGTACCGTGTAATGCATGGCACATGTTGTACTGTGTAATGCATGGCACAGCTTTCTTTATTGGGACGTTACTACTTACTTTCTTTTTAAAATTGGATACATTTATGATGTCATTAGACTGTACCAATTATCCAACTAACTATTGATTAAAATTACCCAAACACCTTGCTAACTGGCTGATTTAGATTCAGATACTGCGTGCTATAATAATATAACAATTATGAACATTTGCTAAAAACCATTATTTTATTTAGTCATTTTATTTAGATATTTTATGCTGTAACTCTCCTATAAAAAAAAGATTCTGGTTTATTGAAATCCTCTAAAAAAAAAATAGGTCAAAATAATTATCACTGAATTTTAATGAGAAATCCGTTTCATCTGAAGAGCGTTTTGAACTCTAGCGCTGATACAGTGTGGCCCTTGTATGCTAGTGAGGGCATGAGTCGGATCTAATATACAGTGTGGCCCTTGTATGCTAGTGAGGGCATGAGTCTGATCTAATATACAGTGTGGCCCTTGTATGCTAGTGAGGGCATGAGTCGGATCTAATATACAGTGTGGCCCTTGTATGCTAGTGAGGGCATGAGTCGGATCTAATACGGGTGATTGATTCACCACTGGGCTTTCAAAACTCAGATGAAAATCTCAAATAAATAAAATAAATTAACAATAGAGTTCTATTACATATTTTAAATGTGATAATGCTTGTTGAAGAAATATCACTCGCAACATTCTTCTACAATCAAAGGCGTGCTAATAACAGGCCTGGAATATTAAGGGAGACATAAAAAAGAGTGTTACATAATTATAATTGTATCCGACTCCAGATTAGAATCGATTCTCGTAAATGTTGAGTGGAAACGATACTGTGTAAACAATAAAAAAAAATTGAAAAATTGAAAACAGTAGACCTCACATAGTCATCAGTTCTGACGTAGGCATCACGTGATTACAACTCTCTCGATACCGTAACAACAGTTGCACAGGAAGCGGAGTCGCTCGGGCCACCACAGTAAGTGTGAGGGGAGGCGATGTCAAGAAATCAAAAATGTCGGGAGAAAAAAATCTAACAATGAAAATTACAAAACGTGTCTTGGTTGGTGTTTGTCTACTGAGTCTATATCAAGTATGTGGTCTTGGTTTGCTCGCCTACTGAGTGTAAAACAAGTATTAACTTTGACTCACCGCACGGAGAGCACGTACTCCATTTCTGGACTCTTCGGTAATTGCTCGCAACAAGTGGAAACTCTGTGAATGTCAACACAGGCTTGGACAACGCACAACACTGCCGTAGACCGGATTACATTTATTAGGATATGGATTTTTTTTGTTTTACTTTTTTTTTTTCATTTTTTATATCAAGTCGAAATGTGTGTCCTTCAATTGGTCAAGGGCAAATAAATTCAATAAATAAATCAAACATTATCAAATTTAAGAAGATTTAACCGAAAACAATCGATCCTAAAATCGGTTTTTAGTGGAGGAAACAAAATTGAAGAGGGGTGGGGGGGGGGGGGGAATGGAGAGTACTGAGAAATGACCCAGAAGTTTACTGGAATGTTGCAGAAATACATCGTAAGATTGCAGCAAGTGGACGGTGAGATTCTTGTGGCTCGAAGGCTTGTCAAGTCGTGATGTCATCCATAAAATGTGTTCAACAGTGAGCGTGTCGTGAAACAAAAATCATCATTTAGTCAATGTACTGGAATGGATTGAATCATTTCACTTGTCTCAAAACTCTCTCCTGCTAATATCAGAGCCACTTACTGAACATCATATTTGCTTTTTTTTTTTTTTTCTGATTATGGAGTTCTCGAAATACTGACTTCGAAATAAATTGACCTGATTATTGGACAACGCTTACAAACCTTTTAATGACAGAGACATCTTAAATACAAGGACCGGGGTCAGGGGCGCTGTGACGGGGAGGGGGCAACCCGACCGCTTGGCAGGGGCCACGTTTACAAACATGAAAGGGGTGGGGTCGCTTTCAAAATGTATTACATTTTATTTAAGTGGTGGAAAGAGGGGTTCCTTTTGACATATTACTTAAGGGTCCAGAATTATTGGCCTCGGCCCTGCCAGTATACAAAAAATAATGCTAAAAAATCCATGGAAAAAAATTATTTCAGTAAACTTCATTAGCCGGCTGCAGTTGTTAACACTTCTAGATACTGACTTATTCATTTTTATTTTTTTTTTTTTTTTTTTTTTTTTTTTTTTTTTTTAAAGAAAGCTTTTAATGTGAATAGTGCCCACTTAGTGATCAGCGGTAGAATGTGCCCATTCAGTGGCGTACATGGAGGGAGGGTGGAACGCCACGTGTACAGAGCTATTATTAGACTTTGGGGGGGGACCCTAGACAGATACTTTCAGATATTTCAGGGCCCTTGGAAAACTTACTTTCTTGGGCCGTATACCATAAGTTTAGTGGACATTTGCAATGTAAGAGGGCCGGCCAATGGCGATAGGGGGCCACACGATGTGGCTAACTTAGTGTGGCTCTCCACAAAAAACGGCTCTGACCATGGTCCACTGTAAAAGACTTGAGATCAGCCCCCCCCCCAAAAAAAAATCATTTTGAGACAGAAAACTTTCAATTTGCTCTGAAGGAGATAAAGTGGTTGATTGTCCAGACTGACACGCCTCGCCCCCCCCTGCCCCTCCCCCAGTACCAATATCAATGGAACATAACTGCGCACTTGACATATGACATCATAACGGATCTATCAGGCGTAGTGGGACTTTATCCTACAGCAGTGTTGGTGAACATTTTTTGGCGCTGCTTGCCAGAAATTCAACCAAAAAAAAAAACCCACTAATTTATAGCAAAGTGCCAACAATCCAATTAAAATCAAAGGGAAGAAAGGAAGTGATATTGTAGTCGCGCGCTGACTGATGAGGCTCTGCGTGCCGACTGTGACACGTGTGCCGTAGGTTCGCCACCACTGTCCTACAGTATTTGAACTACAATACATTAGGTCATACATGACATAATACTTCACACCACACATCTAGATGGCATGATGCCTTGGTAAAAGTCAAATCTACTGTTGCTTATCCAACAAAAAAAGAAATTGATTGAAGAAAAAATAAAATGTCCACAACATGTCCTGAGGCGATTAAAAACGTCACGTGTTTATTTAATCATACAATATTCTTAAAATATTTGGAGTAAAAAAAAAATATTGAGTCTTCTGTTCGAGGAATGTTTAAAATTAATTCTGGTTAATTTTTTTTTTTAAATGAACTTTGAAAAAAAAAATATAATGATGATAGCAGATGTTTTTGTTTTTTGTTGTTTTTATTTGAAATGTTGACTACTTCCATACTGAACGAAAAACTAACCATAGTTGAAAACAAAAATAAACTTTAGTACTCGTGGAATATTTATGTAAAACCAATGATTGTCTGATCAAATGGAAATGTGACTTTTGTAATAGGATCTTGACTGTGATGGTAGTTCAGTAAATTTATGAGCCATCTTTGAAAGGTGGAATCTTTATCAGAAAGTGAAATCAAGTTCTACTCAGATGGAAACTTTTTTTTCTTCTTCTTTCTTGTTCCTTGTGCAAGACTATTATTTTATTCTGGACTAGAACTTCAACGTGTTGAACTTCTAAGTTTAAATAGGTTTATTACTTGAAACAAACAAACAATGGAGTTGTTGACTAAAACAAACAGAGAGTGGTGGAGGGAGTCAATGTGAGGTTGA
The DNA here is from genome assembly GCA_021962125.1 of Bulinus truncatus. Lineage (NCBI taxonomy): Eukaryota > Metazoa > Mollusca > Gastropoda > Planorbidae > Bulinus > Bulinus truncatus. The sequence goes on from JAGDYQ010000073.1 coordinate 3,827,116, forward strand.
TGCATTGTACATTGCACATTCATTCATGAAGTTATTGCATTGCGCATCCTTAGTTCATACATTGTACATTGCACATTCATTCATGAAGTTATTGCATTGCGCATCCTTAGTTCATACATTGTACATTGCACATTCATTCATGAAGTTATTGTTATGTACTTCGTTAGTTCATACATTGCACATTGCACATTCCTTCATGAAGTTATTGTTAGGTGCATCCTTAGGGTGTTACTAGAGGGGGAGATGTACCCACACCCCCTTCCCGGGGTGTATTTACATTTGGTTTTTTCTAAGAATGGACAGTACATTAGGGGGGTTAGACACTGGAAATGTCTCTTCTATGCAGCTATGAGAAATGTGTGTTGCATAATAAGACATGTTTAACTCTCCCAACACACACACACACACACATACCTCCCCCCTCCCCCACCAACCCTTATCTTATAACTAAATGAACTAAACCAAAGTATCATCTAAATAATTTCTCTCCTTTTTTTCTTTTGCGGTCTTTTTTTCCAAGGTGAGGGGGTAGATTTAAATATTATAATTGTATAGATATATTCCTACTGTATAATATAATGTTCTTACTGAAATATCATGACACATAAATATAATTCCAGCTGATTTTTTTACAGAGATCACAATGCTGGAATGAGTGTAACGCTTAAATACAGGTCTTAACTGGGGTTCGTTGAACTGAGAGAATAATTGCAATGCACAGAATGATAGGTC